>MU839283.1:0-46869 GCA_030685235.1 Copromyces sp. CBS 386.78
TTTATTTTTATTTTTATTTTTATTTTTATTTTTATTTTTATTTTTATTTTTATTTTTATTTTTATTTTTATTTTTATTTTTATTTTTATTTTTTTATTTATTTTTTATTTTCTAAAGACCTCTTCGGTAATTTTTTTTTAAACTAAGATTTCTCGTTAAATAGAAGGCGCACGGACCTCAAGCCGGGTGCAAAATAACCGCCAAGAAATGGCGGTCATTTTGGTGCCCTTTTTATTTCTAGGGTTAGGTTTATTAGTGAAGAAAAAAACTTGGTCATTTTTAAAATTTGGCTGCCCGCGGCCGCCCGGCTATCTACGGTCGCTCACCGCGGTCGCTCACCGCGGTCGCTCACCGCGGTCGCATTCACCGCGGTCGCATTCACCGCGGTCGCATTTACGGTCGCATTCCAAAAAAACCTCTTCTTTTCGATTTTTCTCAACAACCAGACCTCGTACCACGATGTAAAAAGTACCAAAATGACCGCATAATTGAGGCGAACATTTTGACGGTCTTTTCATTTGGATGCATTTCTTCGTTGAGAAGAGGTGTTGCCGGGAGTGTTTAATGCACGGGCCTCGAGTTTAGCTGAGTTTCCAAATTTCCCGATTAGGACGATAGGCTCCGCAATTAAATGCCCAATAGCCTATTATAGACAGAACCGCCGCTCCTTCCAGTTTCGGCGCTTCGATGGGTGGGCCCATGGACCACGACCTTTGGTGCGGTTCTTCCATGTCACCTTTGGGCCCGCCCCGATCGAAGCGCCTCCACGTTGGAAGGATGGGCGTTTCAAAAAAATATTTAATTTATTATAGTTAAAAAAATATTTATTAATTATTTTATACTTTTAATAAAAATAAAGGCGAATAGAAATTTCTACGTAGTGAATTAAATTGAAAAGTATAAATATAAATTAGAATATAAATATTCTCCTTCCTTCGATATTAAATAGCGCTTAAATATTATTACGCCCGAAAAATTTAGTTTTAAAATTATAAAAGCGATTATATATTAGTATTTGGGCGAAATCGAAATAATTTAAGCTTAGGAATATAAAGCGGTAAGGACCCGAGAATATAAAGTACAATTGGAAGAAAGGAAAAAGTTGGCCGAATAGAAGCGTAGGAGAGGAGATCGGTAAAGACGAAGGGAAGTTAGTATTGGATTTATTACTTTTGCAATAAGTTTATAGTATCTATCTCCTTTTTTTTTAGTGAATTTATAAGGAGGGTTTATTGTAGATTTAAAGGGAAGTTTAATTTAGGGAATTTTTTTATAATTTTTTTCTTTAATTAAAGACTACAGGGTTATTAAAGGAGTAAGGTAATTTATTATAAGTAGGAGTAAATTAATTATTTAGTTAGGTACTATTAGTTATAAATTTAAACTTTAAAGATAAAAGGAGAAAGAATCTCCTTGGAAATTTAGGAAGAGAGATAAATAATTTAGACTAAATAATACTCCTTCTTAGAAGAATATATTCGAATTCTAATCCTAAATTCGTTTTCCCATACTAAGTTTATTCTTCCTTTACTTCGTAATCCTCTCTTAAGAAGATTAACGTTTAAATTTACTCCTTTAACCTCTTTCGAGGATCCGTTAGAATATAATACTTTAATATTAATTCTAATCTCTTCTTAAGTAATCGATAATTAGTATATGAGGATTTCCTCGTCTTTATTTTATAGATAGGATTTATTTTACAATAAATTTGCTCTCCTCTTTAAAGTATTAATTCTTATAATTTTTATATTAGTTAAATTAGTTTCTCTGTGGTAGGGAGCTGGTCTTTCTTCCTGTGTGGTGTTTTCTACTCTAGATCAGTACGAGGGAAGAAAGGAAAGAGTATAGAGGTGCGATCGGGAGATAGGCCTTTATAGGATTCGAACTATAAACCCTAGTAGGTCTATAGCGGGAGGCACAGCCAATTAACTAATAATAGTAATAAGAGTCTTAAAAAGCTACTATTACTAGTATATATAATATAGGCTAACCCTATAATACTTCTTCGGACTAAAAGAAGCTATATAATCAATTAAAGTTATATAAAATAATAAATAAATTTATTAAACATTTAATTTAACTGTAAAAAACTTTTATAACTGCCAACTATAACGATTTCTTCCTCCCTTCGTACTTTACTAGCGGAACCTCCGCTTCTACAGCCGGCTCCTCTTCCAACGACCTCTTCCGCTTCCGCTTTGCTATTAGTTAATTTAATAGTATTAGAATTTCCGAGTACGCTTCGTAGAATTACCGTATTATTTTAGGGGATATAATTATATTAGAACGCGGCTATTATAAAGGTTAATAAAATAGTATTTAGACGACGAAATATTTTTAACGACCGTTAACCGTTTTATAATAGCTATCGATTTTAACGAAATCCTATTCTATTAAATCTTCTTCGTTATTAGTCCTTTTTATATTATGGTTGTAATTTGTACGAACGTCCTTTTTTTATATTTTTAATTATTTTAGAATGTTTACTTCGGCTTAGAATTTAATTTTATTAATATAAAAGGTTAGGTTGTACTTTATATTAATAGGGAATTAAAATATAATTTTATAATTATTTATTTTAATAATTTCGAATAAGCTTTTATAAAGGGGGGTAAACTTTGCGTACGGGCGGCTGGTATTAAAGTTCTTTATATTGAATAAGACTTTATTTCCTACTCTATATTTTAGAGTATCCGTTCGTTAAATATTAGTATTAGCCTTATATTATTATTAAATTTGTTTTATTTAATTTGTAACGTATTTTAATACCTTTTTAAAATAGTCGGTTACTTTATTAGTTTTAAAATACTCTATTTACTATTAAACTAATAAATTTGGTAGATATAGCCTTACTAATTCAATATTTATTCGAAGGTAGAAATTATAATTAGTAAAGAAAGGAAATATTTCTATTATTTTAAAAATTAGGTTATTATTAATAAATTCTATAATTGGGAATTAATTTATTTAATTATTTTATATTTAATTAATATAGAGACGAAGATATTTCTTTATTTCTATATTAATACGCTCTATTTAGCTCTTAGCAGCTAAGTAGAACGCGGAAGAGGGTTTAAGAGCTATTTTTAAATGGGAGGATAAAGTTTTTTAGAATTATAAAATAAATTGGGAATTGTAATTTAATATAATAGAATCCAATAGGTTATAAATACTATAAATCTTTTTAATAAACCGGTTTATTAGTTCTTCGGCCGTAAAGTTAATTATAGGAATAAAGTATCGTATTTTTATTAAATAATTAATAATGACGGCTATATATTTAAATTCTTATCTTTAATATACGTAAAGTATTAAAGGGGTAATATAATTTACGGAAATATCCTTCTATAATACGAAGGGTACTACTAGCAATTTTAAAAATTTATAAGGGGAGTATTATAACGGTTTAAATTTAGTATATAGTAGGCAGGCTTTATAGTAAGCCTTAATAGTATTAAATATCCTTAATTAAAAGAAAGATTAAGAAAGTAACGAATAGGTTTTTTTACGACCCGGGTAGCTAGTAAATAGCGAATTATATATATAACAAAGGAATTAAAACTAAAGTTTAGTATTATTAAAGTCGATAATAATAGTACTTCAAAAATATATTCGTCCTTATATTACTTTATATTTAGTGAAAATTATTTTTTTTAAATAATTTTTTATTTTTTTAAATTATATACGGCGACCGGGGTCCGATAAGTAAGCGAATAAATCTTATAAAAATACCGATTTTTTATAATTTTTTATAATTAAATTATTAGTAAATTTATTATTTAATATATTTAAATTATAAATATATTCGGTTCCGATGTTAATAACTTCTTTTTTACTTTTTAAAACGAAAATTCTATTAACAAAAATATTGTAATCGAATAAAACCTTATTTTTAGTTAATAGCTATTTATTAGCTTTATCCTTAGATAAGTCTTCTAATTTCCTATTTAAAGTATTAGGGCGTATTTATAACGAACCCGGCCGGTATTTAATTATAAAATTAAATTAGGAGAGAAATTAGGACTACTATATATATTAGGGGGTAAGCTACTTATTAATAATAAAGGACTTTAAATTCTTGTAATTTATAAGGACTTTAAATAGTTATTATATTCCTTCTAATTCGGAACGCTACTGGTCTAATACTTTAATAATAATAAGCAATTCTTTATTATAAATATTATAATTATATTTAATTAAAGAATATTATTAGTTGAAGTAGGCGACGGGGCGAAGGATATTATTATTATTATACTATAATAATATACTATTATAAGCCTAATTGGAGGTATTTATTTTTATAACAGTCTATTTAGACTAATTGTAAATACGAAGAACGGGTCCGTTATTAAAAGTTTTTTTAAATATTTTGAAAGATTTCTAATATTATTTATCTTATTCCTATCCCGCTATTTTCTTAATTAATTCGTATAATAGGCCGGCGATAATAGGAAAATACTTAATAAAATAACAATAGAAATTAGCGAATCTTAAGAAGCGTTAGAACAATTTCCTAAACTTTAAAACTTCCTATATTATAATTATAAAGATTTTTTCTAAATTTATTTTAAGACTACTTAGGGTAATAATAAGATTTAAATATTTAATTCGCTATATATAGAATTCGTATTTATTAATATTAATTTAGAGTCTTATTTTAATTATCCTTTATAAGACCTCCTTAACGTATCTTTTATACTCTTCTTCGATATTAGAATAAATTAAAATATTATTAAAATAGGTAATAGTATAAATATTAAAAATATTATATAAAACGTTGTTAATATAATTTTGAAAAGTTCCCGGTATACTTTATAAACCGAATGGATATACAATAGATTCGTAGAGGTTAAAACGGGTAATAAAAGCAGTAAACTATTTATATGCTTTTTTAATATAAATCCTATTGAATATAGCGATAATATTGAATTTCGTAAAGATTTTAGCCTTATAAATTATATTAAAAGTCTCTTTAATTAGCGGTAACGGATAATATATCTTTATTATAACATTATTAATATTATAGTAATTTACGTAAATACGGACTCCGCCTCTGGGTTTTTTAATTAGTAAGAAGGGGGAAGCGGCCGTAAATTATAATAACCGGATAAATTTCTTCTTTAAATTATTATTAATTTATTTTTTAATAACAATAATTTTTATAAGTAATATATATTATAACTATACGTTAGGAAGTTACTCTCTTAACTATAATTTAATTTTATAATTATATAAATAATAAGGAAGGATTTCTTCTGCTAGCGAGGGTAGGAAAGCGGCGATTTCGTTAATATATTTCCGTCCTTCGGAACGGTTTAAAATTTCGATAATCTTTTCCTTGGTCTTTAATAATCGGTTTACTTTATTAAGAAATTTTTTTATATCTTCTTCGTCGACCTTTATTAAATATATTTATTAGAGGATTTCTTCGTATACGGGCGTATCGGTTTCGAAATTTCCAGTAAAGTTAATTACTTTAGCAAAGATTACGGCCTCTCGGGTATCTTCTAAAATATAAATATTAGTTATTTCGTTAATAAAATTATAAAGCGTAGGGGGTAAACTTTCTTTATACTTCTTTTTATCGCTTTTTATAATATTATTAATTATTTCTTCGGTTAAATTTAGATTTTAAAAATCCGCTATAGCCGCTAACCTTTCGATTTTAATATAATTCGTAATATACGGCTATAACTACTCCTTTTCGTAAATAAAATTGAATATAGCTACGTTAAATATTTGAATATTATTAAAATTAAATTTATAATTGGGCTTACAAAAATAACGGTATTAGGGGCAATTTACGCTAGTTAAGATATAGCGGCCATTTATATATATATAAGGCTTATAGAGCGCGGGGCTTTTAATTTTAATAAAGAAAGCGGCGGTATTAGTAATAATAATTTTAAATTTAGTTTTCCGGGCTATTAACGTTTTAATAGGGGCGGGGATTATATAGTAGCCGGTTTTAAAATCGATTTTAGGTTTAATAATAGTAGGAAGGAATTCGGGAGCGGATAAAGGTTTTAGAATAAGCTCCGCCATAATTTTCTTAATTTTCTTTTTCTTAATAGCTAGAGGGTAAAACTCGGTCTCTTCCTTTTTAATAATTAAAGAGGGAAATTCGGTTTCTTCCTTCTTAATTAGCAGGACGGGTATTTAGCAGACGGAAGCTACCGAAACCCGGTTAATAAGGACTTTAAATATTATTATTTAATATTTAGGGAAGTCTATTAGTAAATAGCGGCTTGAGTAGGCAGTATAATTAAAATATATATTATATTATTTGTAATCGATTTTTGGCCGATAGTATTATATTTATAAGAAGCCTAAGATAATTAGGTATTTCTTAGAAATATTATAAATTAAAAAGGTGATAATTTCTTCGTAATAGCTAATTTGGAATTTGGTTATTATTCTTTTAAAAATAATACTTTTAATTACTCTATTAGTAAAAACGAATTTCTTCGCTTTTAATAATTAGAAACGGGGAAGGTTATTCTTAATAATAAAGGAATAATTAATAAATACGAAAATAGAATAACCGCTATTAATAAAGGTAATATAATAATCTTTATACGAATAGGTTATAATATAAAAGGATAAGAGTATTAAATTTGGGGAAGTAAAATTATTTAATAATTAAATTTTAATTTCCTTTAAAACCTCTAATTCTATCACAGGGTTAGCCTGTGTTGCATGTGCTGGTGACAGTAGCTCTCTGAGACTACTATTACCATTTCGGTTAATTGGCTGCGGCCTCCCGCCATAGACCCACTAATTTATAGTTCGAATCCTATAAAAGCCTATCTCCCGAACGTACCTCTATACTTCTCTTCCTTTCCTCTCCTTGTACAATTACGCATATTTTATATTAATACTTAACCTCTCGCCCTCTACCCGTAATAGTTAATTACACTTTTTAACTATTGCGTTTATAGTACAAACCTATTTTTTATTACAATTATTTTTCGATTGTACGCATATAAGGATCGCTTCGTTACGAATTATTAAACCTAATACCCCCCCCCCCTTAAATATCGATAGTCGTAATTACAATAATTATTTAATTAAAATTCTTAAACTTCTTTTTACTAGTACGTAAAGGAAGGTATTCTTTATTTAATAGATAAGGGATCGCTTCGTTTCGACTGCCTTAAATAGTCTTAGTAACGGACTTTCTTTTTAAATAGTCCCTAGCGAAGACCGTTTTTTTATTTTATATTTTATAATAATAATCCCGCTTTTTTCTCCCCTAATAATAGTATTAGTAGCGGTAATCTTACTAATTTTTTTATTTTTATTTTTAGTAACCCGTTTAATTTAGAATCGTTATATTCCGTTATTAATATTTTTAATAGCGAATTCAATATTACAATTTATCGCGTTGCACTTTTCGAACTTCCTTAATTTGTAATTATAATTTTTGTTAATTTTTTTAAAGGTTTCGATTAAGAAGAAGGTCTCCCTATCCTACGCAAATATTTCGAAGTAGCCTCTCTTTTCTTTTAAGCTCCCGCTTTTTAATCTATTATTATACTTCTGGGTCGCCTTTATTATATTAATTTCAAATATTATAACGATTTCGAAAATAATTTTTAGCGTTCTAAGGAGGAGTTTAAAATTGCCCGTTAAGTAACTAATAACGCTTAATTTAATTTCGATTAAAAGAATTTCGATTATATTAATTTTAAGTCCGCTTATAATATTTTAATTACGGAATATAATACCCTTAAAAAGAATATTATTATAGCTAACCCTACGAATAAAATATTTTTCCGCTAGATAGTAGAAAACCCGCTTATTTTTATTAGTAAAGAGAATATTAGTACTACCTATAAGTATAAAATCTTTAAAGCTTAGCGCTTTTATATTTTATTCTAATAAAAGTACGATTTGTTATTTTATATTAATAAGGACGTTAAAATTATTTATATAATTATATTATTCGGTCTAGAGATTTTTTCTAATATTTAGGACGACTTGGACGTTATTTAGAATAGTGGCAATAAAGATACTTAGCGTTAGAAGATTAGTATTAAATTTATAGAATATTTTATTATTCGTTTTTAAAATATTAATTTCAAAATAAATGCTAATTACCGTCTTAAAGAGTTGTATATAAAGAACTTATTATTCGTAGAATTCGAATTTAAATTAATTAACCTTATAAATTTATATAGTTTCGACGATTCGATAAAGGTTTATTACCTTCGTAATAAAATTAATAAGCGTTTCCGTAATATATTAATATATTACGACCTTCCTAACGCCGACGATTTTAAAAAGTAATTAGATATTTATCGTATTATAGCTGGCAATTTTAAAGACGCCGACTATTATTATAAGATAAATATTTATATTTTAGGTACTAGCAATTCGAATAATAATAATAATAATACTACTTTTAGAGGCGGCGGAAGTTTTAATTCCTATAATACTAATAAAGTTTTTATTAGTTAGGGAGGAAATAAAATAGATTTCGACGCTATCGATTTTATAGTTTTTATTTATAAAGATATTTTCGATTAATATTTTCGTAATAGCTTCTACTATTATTACAGTAAGCCTAGCTATATCGTTTACAATTATACTACGTTAATTAATTATAGTTTTTAGAGCCCCTAGTACTCTACTAGTAAAAAGACGAAGAAGAATAAAGGTTGTAGTAAAGGTCGTAATTAAAAATAGGTTTACGCTACTAATATTGCTCTAATTACCCCGGTTACCTTAGTTGCCCCCGCCGAACCCGCTACTAATAATAAATATTATAATAATTAAAAAAACGCTTAATTTCTATATATAATTGTATATAGAGGTTTGGCCGGGTTATATTTAAGAGATAAATTTTAAATTCTATAGAGTTAAAGGTTTTAGAGGAAATTAAAATTTAATTATTAAATAGTTCTACTTCCTTAAATTTAATATTTTTATCCTTTTATATTATAACCCGTTCGTATAAAAATTATTGTATTACCTTTATTAATAACGGTTATTCCATTTTCGCGTTTATTAATTGCTCTTTTATTATTAAAAATAATTTTCCCCGTTTCCAATTATTAAAAGCGAAGAAGTTTATTCTTATTAATAGAGTAATTAAGGGTATTATTTTTGAAGGGGTAATAATTAAATTCCGGATCGGCTATTACAAAGAGATTATTACCTTCTTAGTTTATAATATTTTTAAGAAGTACTTAATTATTTTAAGCTTTTTATAAATATAATATTATCGGTTAGAAATTAACTACGAATAGTATAATATATACTTTAACTATACCGCCTATCGAAACCGCTATTTACTAGCGGATTTCCTTAAATATTAGACGGCAGCGCTTAAAGCCCTTACTAATTGGGTTTCGGTAGTTTCCGTTTACTAAACCCTTCTCCCGCTAATTAAGAAGGAAGAAATTAAGTCTCCTTCTCTAGCTATTAAAAAGGAGGAATTTTGCTCTTTAATTATTAAGAAAGAGAAGATTAAAAAGATTGCGGCGGAACCTATTTTAGAGCCTTTGTCCGCTTTTAAATTCCTATATACTATTACTGAATTTATTCCGGAAATCGATTTTAAGACTAATTACCATACGGTCCCCGCTCTTATTTAAGCGCTAGTAGCCTAAAGGGTTAAATTTAAAATTATTATTACTAGTACTACTATTCTCTTTATTAAAATTAAAAGTCCTACACTTTACGAACTTTATATCCGTATAAATAATTACCGTATTTTAATTAGTACACGTCGCTCTTAACTTTAATACCGCTATTTTTATAATTCCAATTATAAATTCGACCCTAATAATATTAGAGTATTTAATATAGCTGCGTTTAATTTTATTTACGAAAAATAGTAATTACAATTATACGTTACAAATTACGCCAAAATTAAGAAATTGGCGGCTATAGCGGATTTTTAGGATTTGGATTTAACTAAAGAAATAATTAATAATATTATAGAAGGTAATAGAAGGAAGTATAAGGAAAGTTTACCCCCTACATTCTATAATTTTATTAATAAAATAATTAGTATTTATATTTTAGAAGATACTTATAAGGTTATAATCCTAATTAAAGCGGTTAACCTTACTAGAAACCTCGAAACCGACGCGCCCGTATACGAGGAAATTATTCGATAGATATATTTAATTAAGGTCAACGAGGAGGATATAAAGAAGTTTTTCAATAAAGTAGATTGGCTATTAAAAATTAAGGAAGAGATTATCGAAATTTTAAATTATTCTAAGGGATAGAAGTATATTAGCGAGGTCGCCGCTTTTTTACATTCGCTAGCGGAGGAGATCCCTCCTTATTGTTCGTACGATTATAAAATCGAATTATAATTAAGAGAGTAACCTCTTAGCGTATAGCTACGCTGCGTATTATTTATAGAAGTGGTTATTATTAAAAAATAGATCGATAATAATTTGAAGAAGAAGTTTATCCGATTATTATAATTTACGGCCGCTTCCTCCCTTTTACTAATTAAGAAACCCGGAGGCGGAGTCCGTATTTATATAGATTACCGTAGTATTAATAACGTTATAATAAAAATATATTATCCGCTGCCGTTAATTAAAGAAACTTTTAATATTATCTATAAAGTAAAGATTTTTACGAAATTCAATATTATTGCTATATTTAATAGGATTCGTATTAAGGAGGGGTATAAATAGTTTACTGCCTTTATTACCCGTTTTAGCCTTTACGAATTTATTATATACTTTTTCGGTTTATAAAGCGCGTTAGGAACCTTTTAAAATTATATTAATAATATTTTATATAATATTTTCGACGTTTACGCTACCGTTTATTTCGATAATATTTTAATTTATTCCAATAATAAAGAAGAATATAAAGAATATATTAGGGAGGTTTTATAAAGGATAATTAAAATATAGTTCTAAATTGATATTAATAAGTACGAATTCTATACGTAGCGAATTAAATATTTAGGTCTTATTATTACCTTAAACGGTCTTAAAATAGATTTAAAGAAGGTTTTTATAATTATAATATAGGAAGCTCCGGATTCTAAGAGGTCGCTTTAACGCTTTTTAAAATTCGCCAATTTTTACTATTATTTTATTAAGTATTTTTTTATTATCGCCGGCCCGCTATACGAATTAATTGAAAAAACGGCGGAAAAAAAATAAGATAAGTAGTATTAAAATTTTTTCGAAGTATTTAAGAAGGCTTTTAATAGCGGACCCGTTCTTTATATTTACAATTAATTTAAATAAACTATTATAGAAATAGACGCCTCTAATTGGGCTTATAGCAATACGTTATTATAATATAATAACGATAATATCTTTTACCCTATCGCCTACTTTAATTAGCGGTACTCTTTAATTGAATATAATTATAATATTTACAATAAAGAATTGTTTACTATTATTAAAGTATTAGAGGAGTAGCGCCCTGAATTGGAAGGAGTATAGTAATTATTTGAGGTCTTTACGGATTATAAGAATTTAAAGTCCTTTACCGTTAATAAGTAATTTACCTTTTAATATATATAATAGTCCTAATTTCTTTCTCGGTTTAATTTTACAATTAAATATAGGCCGGGTTCGTTGTAAATACGCCCAAACGCCCTAAGTAAAAAATTAAAAGACTTGCCTAAAGACAAAGCTAATAAATAATTATTAATTAGGAATAAAGTTTTATTCGATTATAATATTTTCGTTAACGGAACTTTCGTTTTAAAGAGTAGAAAAGAGGTTATTAACGTTGTGACTAAATATATTTACAATTTAGAGGTAATAAATAATAAATTTACTAACGATTTAATTACAGAGAATTACGAGAAGTCGGTATTTTTATAAAATTTGTACGCCTATTTATCGGACTTTAGCCGCTATATATAATTTAAAGAGGTAAAAGATTAATTAAAAAAAGTATCTTTTACTAAATATAGGATAATATAGGGACGAACCTACTTTCAAGGCGCCGTTATCGTCGACCTTAATAATATTAAACTTTAGCTCTAATTCTTCCGCTACGTATACGATTCGCCGTTTATTAATTACTTAAATTATAAAAAGACCTATTCGTTACTTTCTTAATCTTTTTTTCAATTAGGGATATTTAGTATTATTAGGGCCTATTATAAGGCTTATTTACCGTATATTAAATTTAAATTATTATAATATTCCCCGTACGGGTTTTTAAAGCCGCTAACGGTACTTTTTATATTATAGAAGGATATTTCTATAAATTATATTACCCCTTTAACTCCCTACGTACGCCGGGGCTAAGAATTTAAGTACATAGCCGTCGTCATTAATTATTTAATAAAAATACGATATTTTATTCTTATTATCGGCCTTACGGCCGAAGAACTAGCGGACCGGTTTATTAAAAGAATTTATAATATTTATAGCCTTCCGGACTTTATTATATTGGACCGAAGCTCTTAATTTGTTTTATAGCTTTAAAGAATTTTATCCTCCCGTTTAAAAGTAATTTTTAAGCCCTCTTCTATATTCTACTTAATTACTAACGGTTAAACGGAACGTATTAATACAGAAATAAAGAAATACTTTTATTTCTATATTAATTGGGTATAAAATAATTAGGTAAATTAATTACTAATTACGGAATTCGCTAATAATAATTTAATTTTAGAAATAATAAGAATATCCCCTTTCTTTATTAATTATAATTTCTACCCCCGTATAGGCGTTAAACTAGCGAAATTATACCCGCTAAATTTATTAATTTAATAGTAAGCGGAGTATTTTAAAGTAAACGAAATTGCTAATTATTTTAAGAGAGTATTAAAGTACGTTACAGATTAAATTAAATAAGTTTAGTAACGGTACGAGGTTAATATTAATATTCGAAGGACGGATACCCCGAAATATAAAACGGGAGATAAAATCCTACTTAATATAGAAAACTTCGATACCGGCCGACTATACGCAAAGTTTACCCCCTTTTACGAAGGCCCGTTCGAGATTATTAAAGTAAATAGCTATAGGATTATATTTAAATTACTAGTTAATATAAAGTATAATCCTACTTTTTACATTAGTAAAATTAAACCGTAAGTTAAAATAGGTATTCTAAGATAATTAGAAGTATAAAGGGACGTTCGTACAAATTAAAATTATAATATAAAGAAGATTAATAACGAAGAGGATTTAATAGAATAAAATTTCGTTAAAATTAATAGTTATTATAAAATAATTAACGGTTATTAGGAATATTTCGTCGTTTGGATATTATTTTATTAACTTTTATAATAATTGCGCGCTAACGTAATTATATCCTTTGAAGCGATACGATAGTATTACGAAGTATATTTAGAAGTTCTAGTACCCCCGGATTGGCTAGCGGCCGAAAGGAAGCGGAAGAAAGTTTTAAAAAGAGTAGAAAGTATATTGGAAAAGAAAGAGGAATTAGTTATAGAAGTAGAGGTTCTATTAGTAAAATACGAAGAGAAGAGGAGGTTATTACAACTAGCGGTTATAGAAGTTTTTCACAATTGGATTAAACGTTTAATAAAGTTATTTATTATTTTATATAACTTTAATTAGCCATATAACTTCTTTTAGGCAGGGGTAGTATTATAGGGTTAATTTGTGTTATATATGCTAGTAATAGTAGTTTTCTAAGACTATTGTTACTATTTCGGTTAATTGGCTGCGGCCTCCCGCTATAGACTTACTAATTTATAGTTCGAGTCCTATAAAAGCCCATCTCCCGAGCGTACCTCTACACTTCTCTTCCTTTCCTCTCCTCGTGCAATTACGCATATCTTACATTAATACCCAACCTCTCGCCCTCTACCCGTGATAAATTCTATAGAACTTAAATTTATCTTTTAAATATAACCCGGCTAGGTTTTTATATACGATTATATATAAAGGTTAAGCGTTTTCCTAATCGTTATAATATTCTTTATTAGTAGTAGGCTTAGTGGGGGCGGTTAGAGTAGCCGGGGTAGTTAGAGCGGTATTAATAATACGGATTTACTTTTAATTACGACCTTTACTACGCCTTTTATTCTTTAATTTCTTACTAGTAGAATATTAGGGGCTTTAAGAACCGTAATTAATTGAGGCGGTATAATTGCGGGCAATATAGCCGGGCTTACTATAACGACGGTAAAGGCTATTGCGAGAACGCTAATTGAGAATATCTTTATAGATAAAGATTACGAGATTAATAGCGTTTAAATTTATTTTATTACCGCTTTAATTAATAAGGACGTTATTAGTAGAAATTTTAGCGTTAGAGCGACTTCTGCTATTATTATTGTTATTAGTGCTGCTATTAGGATTAAGGAAGTGGTTTACTATTTTTTAATAATAATTTATATTTTCAAAATTGCCGGCAATATTATAATAAATTTCAAGCTAACGTTTAAAATTATTATCGGGGGGAAGATTATAGTGAGCGAAAACGTTATAGAAACGTTTATTAATTTTATTCCGGAAATAATAGACTTTTATTAAATTATTAAAACTATAGAAATTTATTAAATTAGTTAATTTAAGTTCGAAATCCGCGAAAGATATATTCTTTATATATAATTCTTATAAATGGCGGCCGGCGATTATTTTAAAATTTATATTTTAGAAACGAGAAATTAAATATTCTATAAATTTAACGCCTATCTTCTAATATTAATTTATTTTATTAGGGTCCGACTAGATTATATCTAGATTATTTTAAATACTAGATAAGATTTCGGGTCTTAAAAGTATAGCGGTATAAATAAGCTTAATATTTTTAAAGGAGTAAAGAACGGCGTTATATTTCTATTAGGATTAAATTTAGAAATGTTAAGCCTTAAAAATTTTATATTTGCGAACGGGACCGCTAATTTCTTTACTAGTAAAAATAGGCGGGTTTTCTATTATTTAGCGAAGAAAGGAGGATATAACTACTTTCGTAATTATATTATTAATAAAAGAAGAGGGAGCCTATATTTTAAAGGTATTATATTTTGCGAATAAAATATTATAAGCGGATTTGAAGTTAACGTAATTGAAATTCTTTTAATCGAAATTAGATTAGGCGTTGTCAGTTATTTAGTATTATAGGTCTGGCGCCCAGTACTGGCATTTGGCATACGGTTAGCTAGACCGGTGCCGGCACGGCAAGCCAGCACGCCCCTCGAACACCCTCGGGGCTCCTCTAACCCCTATTATACTGCCTCAAACAATTAGGTATCTATATACGGCATACGGCTATAAAAAGATAAGTAGCCAAACTGCCTTACAGGCTAATCTTTCTCCCCTTTTCCCTTCGTAGAACCTTAATAAATTACTTTCTAGCTAATACTTACATATCGCTCTACTATCCCCTTATATTAAGTTTTACCCTTACCTACTAGAAAGATAGACTATTTATAATTATAAACGTAGTAATATATTAGTACTAAAATAGTTATATTTATTATACTTAACGATAATAATACTAATATCGATATAGAAGAGTATTATAACCCCTAGCTTCCTACCGAGGGAATTAGAAATATTATTACCGAAAGTATTAATAGTATTAATACTACCGGCCTATTTAGCTCTCTTATTCGTATTTTATAAAGGAGCCCCGAATTTAGGAATAAAATTAAATTTTTAATCCCTTTTTCCTCCTACTCCTAACCTACCCTTAAACCTATATTTAATTTTCCTACTAAATAGGACTTTAGTAGTAAGAAAAATAATAGTAAAGGTAAAGAGAAATTTAGAAATAATAATTCCTCCTCTTCCAATAAAGATTCTAAACCCTATTAGCGTAAGCCTTTCGAACTCCTTAAATAGGATAGTAAATTAAATACCTTTATATTCTATTATAATAAATTCGTTAAAACTTATAATACCGATTTTAAGAAGGGTTTCCGTATTAATATAGAAGTAGCGTAAATCGAAATCCTTAATACCCTACCTAATAAGAAGTAATAGTAATTCGAAGGGTATTAAATATACTGAATTTTTACGGGTTAAAAAAACCCAACCGAATTATTCGAATAAATCCAATAAATTTTCGGCACTTAATATATATAAAATTAAGCCTTCGACAATTTTATTAAGATACGGTAAAAGGACGGCGAACCGTTCTTAAAATTTTATATTAATTTTAACGATGAATTTTTAAAGTCTAGTAATTATAGTTAGGATAGCCGAACTAAATTTAGTTTTTTACGCTATATTATTAATAAGAAGTTTAACGATTATTTTTTTATAGTTAAGCTTTTTAATAATTATTTAACTTACGTAGAATAACTTTAGAATATCGCCCGTAAGTATAAGAAGACTAGAAAATTCCGAACCTTCTACCAAATTTTTCTCTATAATAATAGTAATTAAAATTAATATTCTATAGCCTACTTATTTATTACTAACGGCTCGGGTCGCTCTAATACCTAATAATAATCCCGAAGTACTACTTTTAATTCGTCCTCTAAGCTTCGATATAATACCGACGGAAATATTATTATAGTTATAATTAATATTCGTAGCACTCGCGGAGCCCGTAGTAGAGGCTCTTCCCCCTAGTAGAGAGGCCGAGCCAAATGGGTCCCCTAAGAGGAGCGCGACAAGCGCAGAGCGGAAGGCCGCTGCATCCGCTGCGGCACCGGAGCCCTCCCCCGAAGTACTAAGCAAGGTAGAAGAATTTAAGCCACAGATAGAGACAGAACCTACCCTAATACCAATCGTTGTTAACTCTACAAACCTATTCCACGTCTTTATTAATAAAGGATATTAATACTTCGCCGCAATTAGTAAAAATATTATTAAAAATCTCCAAATTCCCGTTATCCCCATCCCGGCCTAGCAAGTCCAGGGTGCCTCAACCACTATAGAGGGCGCTTCTATCTAAAGTATCGCTTATTTCCTCTTTAAGCTATAAGGGAAAGTATCCCCTATATATATTTATATTGTACTAGAGTTAGAATACCCTATTATTCTCGGCAAGCCGTAGCTTACGGCTAATAAAATTTATTCTATTCTATACGAAAAACGTCTCTAGTACGGAGCTATAGAATTATAAGTCAATTATATTAATTTAAAGAGATTTAAATCCACCCTAATACTATAGGAATTTAAGGGGGCAATTTATATTATTACTACTACCTTTATTAGTATATATAAACGTATTAAGAAGGAATATAGTTAAAATATTACGAACGCTTATATCTTCGTAATTACAATAAAAAATATTGAAAAAGCTATAGCTCCTAAAAAAGTCCGTACTAATAAAGAATTCTAATAAATTATCCTCCGGGAATTCTAGGACTTCCTACCCCTATTTCGGAAATAGGAAGCCGATTATATTAATAAATATAAACCGGGCGTTAATTTAAAAATCGAATTTAAAAAGGGCCCCGACGGTAAAGATTTCCCTCTCCTATATAACCCTTTATATAGTATATCCCGAAAAGAATTTTTAGTACTTAAAAAGATTTTAAAGGATTTATTAGATAAGGGGTTTATCCGTACTAGTAATTTAAAGGCTAAAGCCCTAATTTTCTTCGTTTAAAAGCTTGGCAGTAGTTTCCAATTCTATTATAATTATTAGGCCCTTAATATTATTATTCGTACTAACTACTATTTATTACTACTTATATATAAAACCTTTCGAATATTAAAAAATATAATTTAATATTCGAAAGTAGATATAATATAAGCGTTCTATAAAATCTATATAGTGGAAGGAGAAGAGCCGAAGACGGTATTTCAAATATAATACGGATTATTTAAATAGTTAGTAGTATTATTTAGTTTCTATAGCGCTTTAACCGCCTTTTAACGGTATATTAATAGCGTATTAGGCGATTATTTAAATAATTTTTATTCGGCGTATATAAATAACGTTTTAATTTTTATAAATAAATTTAAGGAGGACTATATAGAAAAGGTCCGGCTAGTACTAAAATACTTCTAGGATACTAGTCTTTATTTAAATCCGGATAAATACGAATTCGTAGTTAAAAAAGTTAAATATTTAGGCTTTATTATCTACGCGGGAATAAGTATATAAATTAATTTAAATAAAGTTAGAGCAATTTTCGAATAGGCTATTCTAATTTCCTAAAAGGAAGTCCGCAATTTCCTTAATTTCGTTAATTATTATTAGATATTTATATCGAACTTTTTATCAATTACGGTACTATTTATAGTATTAATAGGTAAAGGGGTAACGTTCGAATAGATAATTATTTATAAAGAAGTTTTCTAATTATTAAAAATCCTCTTTACGTAAGTATTAATTTTTACGGAATAGGATCTAGAGCGCCTAATATTTTTAGAGATTAACTATAGCGGATTCGCCCTAAGTAATTATTTAATTTAAAAGGTTAATAGTTAACGAAAAGTTATTACTTTTTACTCCTAGAAATTAGCCCTAGTAGAATACAATTACCTTATTTATAATAAAGAAATATTTATTATTATTAATTATTTAAAAGAATAATAAATTAAGTTTTATAATTGTAAAACCTTTATTATTTTTACTAATTATTAGAATCTAAAATACTTTATAATTTAGTAATACCTTTCTAAGAAGTAAGCCCGTTAAGCCGAATATTTCTCCTAATTCAACTTCGAATTCTAATACCGCCCAAATAAAGAAGCAGTCGTCCTAAACGCACTATTTCGCCGGAATTAGAACCGACCTACCGACAACGACCGGGAAATTCGAGACTTCTAATTTATCCCAGACTCCGCCCTTAAGAACTATATATAAATATTAGTAATAAGTATACGGCGCCCCTAAGGGGGAGCAGTAAAAAATGGTATATAAATATTTGAAAATCCGGATTTACAATAGCTCTAAAATACTATTATTCCGAAAAACTCCCTTTACTAGTAAGTACTTTAAGCGGTTAAGAATAACGAGCGGGATCTCTCCTCTACGAAACTAAGGCTCTAAATCGTAGACTACTTACTAAACGACTAAAGCAAATTATAGTATAAAAGTAAATTCTAAATTCCCGAAAGCTTAATAATAACCGAATCCGAAATTATAAAATTTTCTAATTTTAATTAAAAATTTAATACCCTCCGTACAAAGATTATCTAAATTATATATAATTCCTAAGCCTTTAAACACTTAAAAAAAGAAGGTACTATAATAGCCCTTACCCGGTATTTTTACTAGCTGCTACTAAATGCCTACGTATATTAATTCCTTTATAATTATTATATTTATAATTTAGTTAAATATTAGAAAAATTAATAGAGAGGGCTCCTATAACTTTTACTTATCTTAAATTAATTCTTCTATAATATTTAAATAGATTTTATTACCAACCTTCCTCTATTAAGAAATAATACCTATTTCCTAATTATTAAAAATTATTTTAATAAAAACATTATTCTAAAACCTATACCATTAATAAATATAGAAATTTATACCGAAAAATTTTTAAATTACTTCGTTTAGTATTATAATTAGCTTCGGTCTATTATTAATAACCGAAGCTCTAATTAAACCGGTAGGTTCTAGAGAAGATTTTATAAACTTATTAGTATTAAACAATTATTTAATACGGTATACTACCCCTAAATAAATAGTAGCTTAAAAAGAATAAATTAAAAAGTTTAAACCTTTTTAAGAACTTATATTAATTAAATTTAAAACGACTAGTACGAATAATACCCGAAAACTTAATTAGCGATTAACAATCGTATTAATATATTTATTAATATATCCCTCTTCTTTACTATATATAATTTTAACCCCGAAACTATAATACTAATTACCCCCAAGTCCGCTAGAGACTCTTATACCCTAACGGACGTCCGAACCTAATAATTTATTAAGAAGTTATTATAAATTATAAATATTTATTAAATTATTATAGCTATAGCGGCCTAAAAATAGGAGAAGTATATTAATTGTACCTACCGACCCGTTAAATATTTTTAGGTTAGTAATAAAATCTAATTAAATTTTAAAAATTATATATTTCCCTGACCTAAGAAGAAATTCGATTAATTATACGTTAAATATATTATTTCCTAAGTCCTCTCCCCGTTAATTATAAAATTTACTAGCTTACTAAATAATATTTATAATATTTTCTACGTTAATTTCTTCTAAAAGGTTATAAACGACCTTTTATTAAAATAAATTACTATAAATTATTAACCCCTATTAGTCTTAATAGAAGGTAAAGAAAAATATTTCGTAGAAGAAATATTATACGTAAGCGGTTCGCCGACGAATAAAAAAGTCCTTATAAAATAGGTAAAGTATTATAAATTTTCGTAGTATTTTCTAAAAGATTTTACAAAGTTAAAGGCGCTAGAAACTTTTAAAAAGAAATATAAAAACGCTTGAATTAATAACGGGCCATTAAATTAATTTACAAAAAATAAAATTAAGTAGAAAAAGTAAAAAGGAGAGTAATTAGTATTAGTAGCGCTAAAGAAAAGGCGTAAAAGCCGAATAAATTAAATTAATTAAAGGGTTTCCCTTAAAATAGGTAAATTAAGGCCCGGTTTTATAGTACTGCCGAAATTTTCTAATATTTAAAGCGTAGAAGTTAAAAGTTTTTTAGCGTAGCGGGCAAATTTCTTTTTCTTCTTAATAGGAATCTTTTCTTTATCCTCTTCCTCTTCGTCTATATTAGTAAAACGAATTCTCTTCTTAATTTTCTCCTTCTTTTCTTTAATTTTTTCGAATTCTTTTTCTAATTCCCCTACCCCTATTTCCTCTTCCGGCCTAGTAGTAATAGCACTAGTACCCCCGATTATACCCCTAAATAATTCTACTAACCGAATACGAATATCAGCCTCTAAATTATTATTATTATCCTCCCCTTCTACTTTTATTACTTTACGTTCCTTCTTCTCCTTCTCCCTCTCTTTCCCTTCTAATTTATTAAAGTAAATTAAAATTTAATTAAAAGTCGACTAATTAATAGTATATTAAGATTTAAATTTAAAGGCGCGGATACTTAATATTATAATTTTATTACTAATAACGTTAAATTAGGAATTAAACCTAATAAGACGGGATTCGAACTTAAAAATAATAATATTAATACCCATAACAGCATTTAGGGCGGCGGTTATTACAAATTCGGTAATAATAATAGTAAATTAGGTAGCGGTAATAGTATTTTTAATAGTAGTTTTAACGGCGGTAATAGCTTTACGGCCGGTACGGGAAAATTCGGCGAAAATAAAAGTTTAAAAACTAATTTAATTATTCCAATTAGTATAGAGGGAGCGAAATTCCTCCCCTAATTTACTTAAAATTTACTATATTTTTATTAAAGCGGTAGAAGGTATAAATTTAAAGTTTATTAGAATTATAGTTAGAAATATTACAGCGGCGATTAGAATAGCGATAATAGGCGGTTTAACCCCCGTAGAATAATCGAAAATTTTATAAGCAGTATTTTTAAAAAATATAAATACAAAAACAATTTAAAATTTATAGAGCTATTTATTCGATAGTAAGGCTATTTTTTTTTAATTCGTTTAAATAGTAAATAGCTATTACTATTTTCCGGAAGAAATTATAAATTTCCGCCGTAATATTTTTACCGACGGGGTAATTACGTACTAATTAAGTAATATATTACTCCTAAACGGTAAAGTGTTAAGTATAGTAAATATCGGCCTTTTTAACTTTAAGGCAAAGCGTATAATAATCCCGGCCTTTTATAGGTATATAAGTGTTAGCGTCCCTAATATTTATATATTTAGAGTATTACTACGGCATTACTTTAATAATAGCGGCGCGGGTAAAGTTCTTAATATTAAATAGTAGTAGTATAGCAGTAATTATTTTAGGTATATAAGGCGCGGGCGTAATAGAGCGGAGCTTAAAGGGGTTGAAATTAGGAAATAAATTAGAAAGTATACTAATTAATAAGAGTAAATTAGAACGATAGGTTTAAAATTTTAGAAATAATTGGGCAATAACGAAGGATTAATAATAAGGGTAATAAAATATTAGGTAGGGAAGGATATTTAGGCGAAGGTATATTAATATTATAATTACGGTTATTAATAAAGAATAAGAAAGAAAGAAAAAGTAAATTTAGAAGAGGGGTAAAATTTAATTAATATAAATAATAAATATAGTTTACGCGACGTATTTGTAGTTAGAGAAGAGGGGGGCTAATATTATAGGTCTAGCGCCTAGTATTAGTATTTAATATATAATTAATTAGACTGGTATTAGTACGGCAAGCCGGTACGCCCCTCGAATACCCTCGGGGCTCCTCCAACCCCCACTATATTACCTTAGGCAGCCAGGTATTTATATACAGTATACGGCCATAAAAAGATAGGTAGCCAGACCGCCCTGCGGGCTAGTCTTTCTCCCCTTTTCCCCTCGTAGAACCTTAATAGATTACCTTCTGGCCAGCACCTGCGTATCGCTCTGCTGTCCCCTTACATTTAGCGGGCAGTTTTAAATTCCCCTTTAGAACGTTCGAAATTGTTGGCAACGTTATTATAAAATATAAAATTAGTACGATAGAAGCGATTGAAAGGTACGACGATAAATTAGAAAATAGGATAGTAAGTAATAATAGCCGCGTTTTTGAAGTGTTCGCGAGGAATAAATAGGCCGTTTTCTTAGTCGAAATTTTTAAAGAAGTTAGTAAGGGTTGCGTTTTTAAGAATTTCGAGAAGCGTAGTACGGTAAATTATAATATTGAATTCAATTTCGAAAGTTTTATTGAAATACCATGCCCAAGCAAGGAGATGGCGCCCACGGCACCAAAGGTGTCACAACGGAAAATCCGCACCAAAGGTCGTAGTCCGTAGGCCCATCGACGCAGCGCGGCGTAGTATTTCTATTTAGACGCTGCGAATGCGTAAACACGGACGATATGTTGATCCGTACATTGTCCGTGCGTATTATTCGCACAGTATTTCGCATTCGATTGATTGGTTGAAAGGGTAGAGATGCGAAATACTGTACTAATAGTAAAGAAAAATGATTGGTTGAAATAACTCTTTTCTATTTCAATGAAAAAAGCCACTTTTAGGAAATGCACCAATATAAAAAGACTACCAAAATGATCGCCGCGATTAGGCGGTCATTTTGGTACCGGTTATATCTTTTTCCGATGCCTGGTTGTTGAGAAAAATCGAAAAGAAGCGTTTTTCTTAGATTTTAGATAGCGGAAAACCAAAAACGACTAAGTTTTTTGCCTGCCGGTAACTCCTTGCCTGCCGGCAACTCTTTAAGGTCCGGGGCAGCGAAACCGACTAAGTTTAAAAATAAAAATAAAAATAAAAATAAAAATAAAAATAAAAATAAAAATAAAAATAAAAATAAAAAAGAAAAAGAAAAAGAAAAAAGAAAAAGAAAAAGAAAAATAAAAAAGAAAAAGAAAAAGAAAAAGAAAGAAAAAATAAAAAGATAAATAAATATAAAAATAAAAATATAAATAAATATAAAAATAAAAACATAAATAAATATAAAAATAAAAACATTAATAAATATAAAAATAAAAAGATAAATGAATGTTAAAATAAAAAGATAAATGAATATTAAAATAAAAAGAAAAAAGATCTAAAAAGCAAAAAACAAAATAAAAAATATATATATATATAAAATCTCCTAGCTTGGGCAGAATAGTGTTTCACTGCCTCCCTCGGGCATATCTAGCTCCGCCTAAGGGAAGACTATTTTTAAAGGCGGAGTATAACGAATTTAAATCGAAAGCGCTAATCTTAAGAATTGCGAAATTAAGGAAATTACCGTTATTAGAATTATTATTTAGGGAGAAAAGGGCGGGATTATTATTATTGTAAAATATAAATAAAAGAGAAATAATTATTCAAAATAAAAGAGGAGTAAAAGTCTACGATTAAAATTGTTTAATAAAAGAGAAGGTCAATTATTAGGATTATTTGAAGTAATTAAGACGAAGCGATCCTTTATTTATTAAATAAAGAGTACCTTCCTTTACGTATTAATAAAGGGAGGTTTGGGGTTTTAATTAGGCAATTATCGTAATTATAATTATCGATACTTAGGGGGGGGTATTAGGTTTAGCAATTTGTAACGAAGCGATTCCTATACGCGTACAATCGAAAAATAATTATAATAAAAAATAGGTTTATATTATAAACGCAATAATTAAAAAGTATAATTAACTATTACAGGAAGAGGGCAAGAGGTTGGGTATAAATAATTAATATATATAATTGTACGAGGGAAGAAAGGAAAGAGTATAAAGGTACAATCGGGAGATAAGCCTTTATAGGACTCGAACTATAAACCCTAGTAGGTCTATAGCGGGAGGCATAGCTAATCAACCGATAATAGTAATAGGAGTCTCAGAGAGCTACTATTACTAGCACATACAACACAGGCTAACCTTGTAACACTCTTACTGTATTATTTTTAGCGAATATTAGTACCCTTTTTATTTCTTTATCCCTAAGGGTAGTAATAGCTATTAGTTTAGTAATAGCCGTATTATAGGTATCTATTACTTTATATTAGTTCTAATTAGTTTGGTTATAAGGTATTAATTCTTATTAAATAGTTACTTTAATATTAGGATAGTCCGCTACCTTTTAATTAGTTGTAAGGAAATAAATAGGTAATACTAGTAACGTAGTTATTATAGGGTTAGACCTATAATATACTGTACTGCACTAACTACATATATACTATGCCGACTAGAGCCCAGAACTCTAGCTACGCACATATCATTATTACGTACAGCCTCACGTGCCCGCGGTCTAGTCTGTAGGGCTCTCGCCTATATATAGCCAAACCTCCGCGCACACTTCCTTCTCTTCTCCTTTCTCCTCATATAACAACGCATATCTTATTATACCCCTACAATACTATCTCGCCCTATGATAATTTATTACATCTAATTATTATATTGCGTACGCCTATTTAATAAGAGGAAGATTATTCGTATCGTTACGATTGCAATAATTAGTTAATTAAGATTCGACCTTACGCGTTCCCGACCTCGAATTATAACCCTAATTATTAAACTAAGTAAAATATTAAAACGAATATTATTAAAATCATTTGTACTCTCTTTCTCTCTCTTATATTTATTAAAGTATATTTAATTTAGTAATTAATATCCAATTCTATCGCTCCCCGAACCCAGCCTATAACCGATAATTTTATTGCTATTATAATTATTAATACTATTATAATAATTACTAATTTAAAATATTAAAATAATTTAATAATTCTCGTTTAAACGTTCGAAAGCCTTTATTCTTAAGCAATTAAAGTTTTAATCCCTATTTTTCAAATATATAATTTCGTTAACCTTCTTATTTTTTAAGCCTTCTTTTCCGTTTTTTATCGCTTATTCTATAACGATATAATTATAGTTAGAACCGACGCTCGCAATTTCAAAAAAGACTTTATTATAGTTAAAGAGGAAGTTATCTATTTATATATTCGTATTAAAAATTTTAATTATAAAATTGCCCGTAAAGAAAATAATATTATAATTATTTATGTTTAATATTTATTCGCCGTTTAAATTAATATAAAGGATTATTAAAATTAAATTAAATTATTCTATAAATAAATTACCGCTTTTAAAAAAGAATTTAGTAATTTCCGTATAGTATTTACGGCCGCTTTCTAATTTTAAAAGGACTATTATTAAAAAA
Source organism: Copromyces sp. CBS 386.78 (assembly GCA_030685235.1). Lineage (NCBI taxonomy): Eukaryota > Fungi > Ascomycota > Sordariomycetes > Sordariales > Sordariaceae > Copromyces > Copromyces sp. CBS 386.78. The sequence goes on from MU839283.1 coordinate 25,590, forward strand.
TCCTTTTTAATTTTCGTATTTAATTCCTAAAAAATAGCCTGGCTCCCCTGCTATCTCTTAATTTAACCTCCCTACTTCCTAGCGTATTTAGCGATCCCGGTAACGACGACGATATAATAAATACCGGTAAAAACGGCAGCGGCTATAAGTTAGTATTATATATTATTATTACCCCCGCTTTTAATAATAAAGGATTATTAATCGAATATATTATTAAATATTATATTTAGTATATATATATATAATTTATTTAAATAAATAAACTTAAGATCTTTGCCGACGAGCGCCCTAAATTTTCCTTTATTGCCTGCTCTATTGAAGGCGTCCCGTTCGAAACTATTGAAATTGAATTAAATAAAGCTATTTTCGGCGAACCTTATAAGTGGGTTATAGCCCTCGAATTAATTAATAAGCTAAATAAAAAGTATAATAATATTAATATTATTATAAAATTCTGCCGTACCTTCGAAGACTTTAAAATATTTAAAAGTATAAAATAGACCGATTTTAAAGAAAAATTCGTTATATTTATCGATAAATATAAATTTAATAATAATATAAAAATCTATTACTTCTATTAAAAAATTAGCGACCGTATTCGCTTCGCCCTTTTCTACTAACGTCTTTAGCCCGCTAATAATAAATTTAACGAATAATTTAAAATTATTTATAACTTTATTAAAGTATTAGAAGATAAAAATTAGCGTAAAAAATAAATTAATCTATTCTATAAAGTTAATACGACTAATATTTCCGCTCTTACCGGTTGTTCTAGCACTTCTACGAACGAAGCGATTATTAATTAAAGCGGCGACGTAATAGATTTTAATACTATAATTAAAATGGATATTTAAATATTTTATATAATCGAGGCTAATATTTTTAAATATCGTATAAAAATAAGTATTTATACTCGCTATAGAAGGCCCGGTTATTATTCTATTGATTATTACGCCCGGGTCAATTTTAAAAAGGAGGTTAAATTCTATAATAACTATAATAAAGGCTGCGGCGGCAATATTAATAATATTAGTAACGGTAGTAATAATTATAATAATAATAGTAATAATAATAGTATTTCTAATAACGGAAGTAATAGCAACTATAATAATAATAGCGGTAATAATAGCGGTAGTAATAATAACGGTAATAACTAGTAACAGCCCGCCTAGGGCTAATATAATTATAGATAGTAGCGCCCTAACTATAGCGGCGGATACTACGTTAATACTATAAACCCCAGTATAGGTATAAGAACTCTAGCCTCCGGCATTCCGGCTCCCGGTTACTATAACCCTATTCCCGCTTACTAACTTAGCTTTATTAGCCCGGTTATAAATAACGAAATTAATTCTATTTCGGACTAGGGAAATATATAGCCTTCTAATTAAATTACGTTTAGAGGTACGAATTTAATAGATATAAAAGAGATAACGGGACTATTTTTATACGGTTAAATATTATTAAAATAAATAGATTTTTAATAAATAGCCTTTATAAATATTTAAATTTATTAAATCTTTCTATTTATTTATTTTGCAAACCGCGTAAATTATATTATATTATTTTTATTAATAGTGGATATACCGCTTTTAATTTTATTAATCGTTATTTCATTTACCGTTATTATTTTCCTTTTCTTCCGCTCGCCGTTCTTAAATTATTATACTTCGTAAATAACTAGGCTAAGGGTAGTATTACCTACTTTTCCAAACTTACAATATAGGTAGGAATCTACTACGAAATTATTAATCTATTAATTTATAATTTGGCTAAAAATAACCTTATTATTTTAAATTACCTGTAATTCGTTTATTACGCCCTAGGTATTAATTAGTTTAACGATTTTCTTCAGTTTAATTCCGTTTATAAATAATGTAGTTATTTCCCGCTCGGAAATTTAAACCGTACCGCTCTACTTTCGAATTATTACTTTACAATTCTACGATTATTAGTTTAACGTTTATATTAAAGTTTAATAATAAAGGATATAAATAATAAAAGTAAATTTAATTAATATAACGAAATAGTAATTATTAAACGGCTATTTATTTCCGTTATAATTAAATATACTATTCGTTAATAATTCTACCGTTTTAAATATAAGGTTACTAACCGGCTAAGTACTACCCCGTTCGGGAAAATAAAAGGCGGTAACGTAATTATATTATCGGCTCTACCTTTAGCGCCTCCTTTAATACTTCGACCGGCGCCCTATTATTAAGCCGGCAATATAAGAACCTTTATAGTAGACTACTAAATCCCGATCCGGTTTTATAATATTCTAATTAATTTTATTAACCCTAACGATATTAAAGAATTACCTATTATAATATTTAATTAATTAATAAAAATTTATAAGTTTTAAATTATTTATACGACCCGAATTAATTTAGACGAAAATATCCGTAAATTAATTGAAGAAAATGAGAAATTAGAAAAGGAGGGGTATATTTTAAACCCCTAAAATATAAATAATAATTTCACGCTTAATATAGTAGTAGAAATATTATTAAGTAAAAGTTAATAATTTAAATACTTTTTCAATAATAAATATTATTATTAAATTAATATTTTAATAGGGAAGGGAGACGAAGCTGATTTAAAGGCTATAAAAATTTCTAATTCTATTAAAATTAATAGTATTAATAATAATTTTCCTTATTATAAAGAGAAAGTCTATTCGCACGGTCACGAATGTCTATTTGAACAGTGATCCACTTTTTCCCTCACACATATCCCTAACCCTCGCGCGGCCACAGATATCATATGTATTCTTTCAAAAATTTCACCCAGAAATCTGGGCAATACTATTCTTTTATGCGTGACATCAGGCTGCAGTGCCTAGCCTAGATACGCACCTGTTACGGCTGTTAGCGATTGGTTGTCAGCGATTGTTACAGCTGTTAGCGATTGTTATGGCTGTTAGCGATTGTTACGGCTGTTAGCGATTGTTACGGCTGTTAGCGATTGTTACGGCTGTTAGCGATTGTTACGGCTGTTAGTGATTGTCTCGGCTGTTAGCGATTGTTACAGCTGTTACGGCTGTTATGGCTGTTAGCGATTGTTACGGCTGTTAGCGATTGTTACGGCTATTAGTAACTATTACGGCTGTTAGCGATACTATGTAGGGGGTGTAATAGGCTGTAATTTGGGAGTTTGGCGGTCGCGGTACGAGCGAGGCTGGTGCTAGCGGGGAGGGAATGGTAGGGTTAGGGATATGTGTGAGGAAAAAAGTGGATTACTGTTTAAATAGACAATCGTAACCGTGCGAATAGACTTTCTCATTATAAAAAAGTATTTAATAAATATTTTATAACTAATAGTATCGCTATTAATAAAATTACGTTTAAAAATATAATTAAATTTTATAAAAAAGTTAATAAACTTCTTAAAATAGTTGTAAAAATTCAAATTAAATTCCTGCGACAATATTAATATTATATATAAACCTTTTTATAAGAGGGAGCGGATATTTTTCCTCCCTATAGGGTGTATAATTTAAAAATTGAATTCCGTCCGGGAGTAACCCTTCCCGCTTCCCGCGGCCGTATATTCAATCCTAACGAATTTAATATTATTAAAAAATAAGTTAATAATATATTCTAGAAGAAATTTATTAAGCCTTTATAATTAAAAGTTTTAATATTTCTATTCCTTATTAAGAAATTAGGAGGTGGAATCTATATTTACGTAAATTACCGTAACGTTAATAATATTACCCTTAAATCCCGTTACTTTTTACTACTTATTAAAAAAACCCTTAATGCAATTTACCGTACTAAAATCTTTATAAAGTTCGATATAATTATTACTTTTAATTATATTTATATTAAATAAGGGTATAAATAATTTACTATTTTTATAAGAGAAAGTCTTTTCGGACCGTAGTAAAAGTCTTCTTATACCATAGCCCCACCCACTTACACTCTTCCCGCGCGCTAATACACGCTAATACACACCAAAATTTTTGAGCCAATCAAATCGCTCGCATCCAAATCGCGGTCCACACTCTACTTCGCCCACCCAGATGTACACCCAGATCCAGATGTACACCCAGATATATACCTAAATATATACCTAGATGTGCACCTAGATATATACCTAGATGTACACCCTCCCTATAATCAATTAAACCACTATCGCACGCATTACGAAATATCGCTAAGTAAACAACGCGCTTTCGTCTAGCTAAAAGTCGCTAACAATTGTTGACAATTATTAATACCTTAGTTAGTTAAACGATTCAATTGAGCGACTCAGCCGAACGATTCAATTGAGCGATATACAACCGTATACGACCGTACTGCTAAGTACGCTATAAAGTGCGCTATAAAGTAGCCAATTTGGGTATACCTCTGGGTACTTGGGTATACATCTGGGTGGGCGAAGTAGAGTGTGGACCGCGATTTAGATGCGAGCGATTTGATTAGCTCAAAAATTTTAGTGTACATTAGCGCGCGGGAAGGGTGTAAGTGGGTGGGGCTACGGTATAGGAAGACTTTTACTACGGTCCGAAAAGACTTTCTCTTTTATAATCCGATTTAGTTTATTTAAATCTTTAATTATTCTTTTTAATTTATAAAGCGCCCTAGGTGCGTTTTAGAATTATATTAATAATATTTTATATAATATTCTTAATATTTACGCGACCGTTTACTTCGATAATATCTTCATTTATTCGGATAATATTAAAGACTACGAATAATATATTAATAACGTCTTTAATAAATTAGTAAAAGCGGGTTTTAACGTTAATATTAATAAGTACGAATTTTATATAATAAAAATAAAATACTTAAATTTAATTATTATATTTAAAAATATTGAAATAGATTTAATAAAGGTTAAAACTATTATAGATTAATAAATACCGGAATTAAAGAAATCCTTATAATCCTTTTTAAATTTTACGAATTTTTACTAATAATTTATAAAAGATTTTTCGATAATAGCTATTCTACTTTACAAATTTACGAAGAAGGATGCCGGATAATCCTAAAATAACCGTTATTAAACTACTTTCGAAGCTTTTAAACAAGCGTTTATTAATAGATTTATATTCAAAATCTATAATTAAACTAAGAAAACCGTAATCGAAATAAACGCTTCTAATTAAATTGTAAATAGTACCCTTTCCTAATACGGGAACGATAATATTCTCTACCCTATTACTTACTTTTGGGCTAAAAATAGTTCCCAAAAATATAATTACAACGTATATAATAAAGAATTATTCGTAATTATTAAAATATTAGAAGAATAGAAGCCAGAATTAAAAGGAATTTAATAACCGTTTAATATCTTTACAAATTATAAAAGCCTTTAAATATGAGAAACGCTATCTGCACCGCCGCAAAACGCTATCTACACCGCCGTCCAAAACTTTATTAAGGTGTAACTTGGGCAAATAGTAAGCTCCAAATATAAAAGTAGTATTTTTGAGTTCGGTAAGGTTCTTACTACTATAATATATTTACTAACCCTTCCACCGCCTCTCCTATCTACTATTTTAGAAGATATAAGAAATTCCCAAATAAAACTTTCTTTTTCTGAAACTACTAGTAGGTTCAAAGGCTGTAGTAATATTTAAGAGCTAGCTTTAATACTATTAAATAGAGTAGAAAATTACAAAAATTCCAAGCCTACTTTGAGGCTATAGACCCTTATTTGGGTAGAGTAACTTTAGATTGTATTTTTGGACGGCGGTGCAGATAGCGTTTGGCAGCGGTGCAGATAGCGTTTCTCTTAAATATTTACGATTAATAAATAATTAATTTAACGGTATATACATTAATTTTAATTCTTATTTTAATTCGACTTCTTAATTAAATATATATTAAATTCTAAGAACCTTCGTCTAAACGCTTTAAATTATAAATTTAACGATCGCCTTAACGGTAAGAAAGATAATCGCTTAATTATTTATAAACGGATATTATTAAATCTATTTTAATTTAAAAACGGTTATTTCGAATTTAACGATTTAGTGGCGGGTTTTTCGCTTTATTTACTAAGGCCCGACGACTTTAATACCCAATTAACTAACAATTTTATCCGTACTAACTATAAGATTTCTATTTTCTTATAAGAATTAATTTCCTCCTTTACTAGCGGAGCCCGTTAATAGCCTATTATTATTAAAAAGGTTTTCTATAGAACCTTTTTAGAATATTATATTATTAACAATATTGTAAAATAATGCGACTAAATTATTATTAATTCCTATAATAAAAATCTCCAATTCTAGTTTATTAATCGCTAATATAATTCCCCGGGCGCCGGCTATTTAAACTGTAACGCTATATACGAATTCCTATAATGTAATTTCTATTAGGAGGGAATATATAGTAACGTACGCCTTTTTTATAAAGGTTACTTACCTTACGTAAAAATTAAATTTTTAAAGAGGGGTTTAACTGATTATTTTAAATTAGTTACAATCGCTCTTATACTATAGACTGATATTTTAATCGATTACGTTACGCTACTACTATTAAATACCTATTTAAGCCAAACTTTTAAATATACTATTATAGTCGTTAATTAATTTATTAAAATACGATACTATATCCTAATAATAATTTTAAAAGCGGAAGAATTAGCGGACCGATTTATTAATTATATTTATTCGATTTATAGCCTTTTAAATAATATACTCTCTAATAAAGGTACTTAATTCGTTTTATAATTCTAATCTACCCTTTATAAATAATTATCCGTAATTTGCAAATTCACCTCCGCTTTCTACCCTTAAACGAACGTTTAGACCGAATATATTAATATAAAGATAGAATAATTTTTAAAAATCTATATTAATTAGGTATAAATGAATTAAGTAAAATAATTATTATTAGTAGAATTCGCTGGTAATAATACTATTTCTTCGTTAACCGGTATCTCTCCCTTCTTCGCCAATTACGGATATTACCTTTATATAAGTATAAAGCCCCGTACCCTACAATTATTAAATTTCTCCCCAATTCAATTTAAAGAATATTATAAAATTAATAAATTAGTAGACTACTTCTAATAAATTTAGGATTTCGCTATTTAATAATCTTATTGTATATAGGAATAATATAAGGATAACGCTAATAAATAGCGAATCGACTCTATTAAATACCGTACCAATAATATAATTTTCTTTAATACAATTAACTTCGCTAACGCACGTCCGTACGCGAAATTATATCCCCGTTAGAAAGGACCCTTTAAAATTATCCGTACCGAATTATATATAATTTATCTCGCTTTACCTTCCAATATAAAGTATTTACTAATTTTCTATATCTCTATAATATAATTATAATCCGGCTAAAACCTTTTAAGCCAGCCTACTATAATAGACGTCCAAATTAACGAAGGTAAGGTTATAATATAGAGAAAGTCTATTCGCACGGTTACGAATATTTATTTGAACGGTGATCCACTTTTTCCCTCACACATATCCCTAACCCTCGCGCGGCTACAGATGTTATATGTATTCTTTCGAAAATTTCGCCTAGAAATTTGGGCAATACTATTCTTTTAAACGTAACATTAGATTATAGTGCCTAGCCTAAATATATACCCCTATATCGCACTTTATAGGGCATTTTATAGCGTACTTTATAGGGCATTAGCAGCACGGTCGTACATCGTACGATCGTACATCGTTTAATTGAGTCGCTCAATTGTTATTAATTACTAGCAATAGTAACGGCTGTTAGCGATTGTTACGGTTGTTAGCAATTAGCTGTTAGTGATTGTTACGGCTGCTAGCGATTGTAACGGCTGTTAGCGATTGTTACGGCTGTCAACGATTAGCTGTCAGCGATTGTTACGGCTGCCAGCGATTGTTACGGCTGTGAGCAATTATCACGGCTATTAGTGATTGTCACGCCTATCACCGATTGGCTATCAGCGATTGTCACGGCTGTTAGCGATTGTAACGGCTGTTAGCGATTGTTACGGCTGTCAGCGATACGTGTGCTGGAGTTAGAATATATAATAGGTTAAAATCTGGAAGCTTAGCGATCGTAGTACTAGGGGGATTGGTACTGGGCGGCAGGGTTAGGGATATGTGTGAGGGAAAAAGTGGATCACTGTTCAAATAGATATTCGTGACCGTGCGAATAGACTTTCTTATAATATAAATTAATAATTAAAAAGAGTATAAAGAATAAATATTCGAATATTTTACAGATTATTAATAAATAGGTAATAATAAGTATTAGAAATACAAAGTTAAATAGAAGACTAATAACCCTACTTAGGAATTTATTAATAACGTTATCGATTATAAGTACTATTTTTAATAATTCTACTATAAATACCCAGATAAACTAGTTCCCTTAGAGGTCTAAAGGGTTCTTAAGCGATTCGCCGCCGATACCCCAGTACTAATAATAATACTAGTACCGGCAGCCCCCGAATTACTATAGCGCCGTTCTAGCCGCTTAGTATAGTAAGAGACGGCCGTTACTATAAAAAATAAAACGTAGAAGGATATAGAAGAGGGCTTATACTTCGTATTTAGAAGGGTATTTCGGAAATTAATAAATATTTACGAGGATAAAAGGTTATAGGAGGGGTCTTAAATCTATTATTTTACGTATATATAAATTTTTAATTCTTCGAACTTCTTTTGAGGGAGGATAGTATTATAGGGTTAGACCTATAATATACTATACTACACTAACTATATATATACTATACCGACTAGAGCCTAGAGCTTTAGCTACGCACATATTATCGTTACGTACAACTTTACATACCCGCGGTCTAGTCTATAGGGCTCTCGCCTATATATAATTAGACCTCCGCGTACACTTCCTTCTCTCCTCCTTTCTCCTTATATAACAACGCATATCTCATTATACCCCTACGGTGCTATCTCGCCCCGTAATAGTAGTATAAATACTTAGTTCCTAGAGCGCCGCCTCTAATGTTATATTTATATAGATTTAATAATTTGAGTAATAATATAGGGGGGGTTCTTTAGTACTTTGGGCAGTACTTATACGGCGGGTATTAGAATTAGGGTAGGTACGTATATTTTAGCTAGTAAGTATAGCGATTAGTATAATTGCTAGTATAATAGTAGGGATAGTAGTTATAGTGGCAGGAACCGTATTAACCCTTTTAGTAGTAGATAATTAATTGGATTGATAATTCTAAATAGCTTTACGTAAAAGAGCGACGTAGATTTGGTAATGTATACGGTGTGTTGGGCGGCTGGGCGGCTTACTTAGCGTAAAAGTGGGTTTAGTCTACCTAGCGATCATTTTTAGTCTACCCAACTAACCTTTTCGATGCCAGCCGAGCTCCCTATGCTAGTACACTAGTAAAACCCCCTTGTTCAGCCACGCAGTTTACCTTGGCTGCAGGCGCTCCACCAGATGTGCTAAACTGCTTGTGTGGTAGTCAAATCCAATTTGAATGAGAAAAAGCGGTAGACCTCCAGACCTTCCGCTCTCTCCTCTCCCGTCCTTTCAATAGCATCAGCATCATCATTTCCAGCATATCGATCCCTCCCTGTTGTTCGTGATCTCACAATAACCGAATGTTGTAAGCCTAAATAGGGATTCAAAATAGGTAATGGGGGATTTGCTTTAGGGCGTGTTTGGCAACCTGGAAATGGGCTTTCGGAAATTTCTTGGCAGTTGGGAAGTACAAAAGCTCAAAAAGGTTGCCAAAGTGGTCCGGGCGTAGTTCCGAAAGCATTTCCATTACTTCGAAGGTGCGGAAATCGACTTTCAGAAATTTCGCTCGCTAAAACTTTTTTAAACCAATTATAAAGCTCGTATCGAAGGAAGTGGAGTAAATTAACTGCCAAGCAATTTCCGAGTGAAAAATTAGCCTAGAAATCGCTAGAAATTATTAGAGGGTACAATTGAAAAGTGACTTTAGTAAAAAACTAACCCGAATTCTTCGAAGTACCGCACACGGATTATATCCTCTAAATCCATTTCTAAGTCCATTTCCAAGTCCATTTCCAAGTTGCCAAACACGCCCTAATCGACCTGGAAATAGGCTTTCGGAAATGGGATTTCCGTGGAGCTAATTGGCCTATTCGGAAATGGATTTTAGCGGCAAATTCCGTTGAATTGTGGGTCTGCTGGTTCGTAGCTAAGACTATTTCCGAAGGCATTTCTAGAACCTATTCGAATATTCGGAAATCTAATTCCCGGAAATTTCTAGTATTAAATACGTAAGTCGACTAAATTATTACGTAGATAAATATCGACTAGTATTTATTATTATAAAATCGTACTTTTCCCCCTAATTGTATATACTTTTTAATTTTTATATTCTCTTATAACAAAGTAAAACCTTTTTTTTTACTTTAAAATCTGCCTTCCTGATTCGTATAATAGAATAGCCGAATCCTAAAATAATGGTTCTTAGTTGGGGGATTCCTAATTACTATTCTAGCTTAATTAATATACCCCCCCCCCCCTATTTAACTACCCTCTTCGCTTACCCTATCGATTTTTACTATAATTTTTTAGTCCTAATCTTTTTAATAGGTTAATGTAGGGAAGGGCAAAATTAAAAAGAGAAATTAAGTATAGAAAAATAAGTAGGAAATTACCCTACTAACCTTATTAAAGGGCGCCGTCGATTAGAATTTTATTTTTTAAAACGGGTATAAAGAATAAGTATATAATAATATTATCAACAAAATAGTTAAGCGGTTTATTAACGGCCTTAATATTAATTAAGTACGTAATAAAGTCGATTACTTTCGTTGTAAATAGCGTACTTGAATCTAATTTAAAAATATATATATATTTGGGTTCGGGTACAATTTTGAAATTAGTACTATTATTACAACCGATAACGTTTAGGATATTATTATTAAAGTAAATATTAATTAGTATTAATAAATAATAAATAGGGACGAATAATTAATTAAGGGTTTAAAGGCGTATAAAAATATTACCAAATTTAAAAATAAGGGTTTAGCCTATTATAAGTTTATAGAGGAAGCCTTCGTAGGTAATTAAAATACTACAAGTAAGTATATTAAAACCTTAAATACGTTATTAATTATTAGAGAAGTAATAATTACTCTACTTTTTAATTTCTTTACTTTTAATTTTGAAGACAATAAGGAGCTACCTATCCTAATTTATATTCGCGATAGGAATAAGAGGAAGGTTCCCGCTACCGATTTTAATCCTAAGAAAAAAAAGAGGAAGAGTATAGGTTGTCACAGGGTTATCTGTGACTAACTAACCGTCCCATATCGCTGCCTTCACTACGGCAATAGTTGCCGGGTTAATAGTATGCTCTAATTAACTGCAGAGACCCAATACAGCACATACGGCTGAACGTATCTAATATCTAACTAACTACAGTTATTAGCCTACCCCTATCGCCAAAGCTACACAAACTATACTAGCCTATAAGATGATTTATAGGACGACTAAACTATATAGGCTATATACTCACTATATATAAATAGTTATTAAAGCTCCCCTAAATAGCTTCTTCTTCTTCGTACAATTACAAATATCTTTATAAATACCTAATATTCGCCTTGCCCTATAATAATTAATTATACTTAACTATTATACTACGAACGTATATTTTTTTTAACGTATATTATTTAATATAATTAAGCGACGTTACTAATCGTTAAAGAATAGGAGGCTACGAAGGCCCGAATCTAATTCCAAATAATAATAATATTATTATAGACGAAGGTATCCTCCTAAATACCCTGTAATAAACCTAATTATTAAAATATATTATAAATAATAATATCGAAGTATTTAACGTACTAAATTATACTAACGAATTAAAAAATTTAAAAATACTAATAAAGAGTTTTAACCCCCCTACTAACGAAGAAATCTATTTAGTAACTTTAAACGGCCTCCTTCGTATTAATATAATTACGGTTCTTATTACAACCGTTATTCAATATTTAACAAAGGTTAAACCTATTTACAACAGTACTTTTATTAATTCCTTCGGCCTAACTAAAGGAAAAGTATTTTAAATAATTATTAACCTTATTACCCGAATAGTTAAAGTATTTAATTATTATTTTACTATTACTATTAAAGAATTTTAGAACTTTTAGTCTAAATTCTAATTTAAAAAAGAATAATACGCTAATATCTTCGACGAATATAAATAAATTTTAAAAGACTTTTATTAAATATAAAAATAATTTTATTAAATTTATATTGAATTTAATAATATATAAAGCTTCGCTTAGGAAGCGTAGGCTATTCTCGCTATAAATTAATAAAATTACTATACTACCTAAATTATTATAAATAATAGTACGGGTATAGTAGGGTACCGGAAGCCGCTATTCCCAGACCCTAAACCCTTTATAACTACCTAAAAGGATTATATTAAATATAATAAGGCGTATTTAATATAGAAGGGCCGTATCTTTTCTATTTAAACCCTAAATATTATTAAATTCCCTAATAAGAAGATTAAAATCGCTTATACGAATTACCTACTTAGCCCTAAAATAATTACTTTAATTAATAAAAATATTTAAAAAATCTTTATAAACTTTAATAATCCCGAAGTTTAATAATAGAAAATAAGTATTGAATTCCTATCCTTCTTAAATATTCGTTATAATAATACAGATTTACACTTAAATACCGCCCGTAAACTTAACAAATTTAAATAAGGAAACTATTTCTTTACCAACTACGAAATAGAATACATTAAAATTATTAACTGTTATAATTTGAATAATATTATAAAAGTATACTATTTATAGAATAAAACCTCCTAGAAATTTCGTACTTCCTTTATTTATTAACGAACCCTCCTTACTAAAAATAATTTTAAAGAATAATTATTATTCTACCGCGATTTTGCGTACAATATTAAAGATAACGATTATAAATCCAAATCCGCTACCGGTAAAACCTCTAATTTGAATTCCAATAATAATTTAGGAAAGACTATTAATAAAAGAAGCGATATTATAAATTTTAACGCTATTTATATTTTACGTACTATTTATAGTAACGTTATTAAGTATTAGAATAAGAATAATTTATATTATAAATACGGAAAAGAAAAATATATTATAAGGAATTACTGTAATAGTATTAACTACGGTAATTACAACCCTTAAATTAATAATAAAGGGGGCCGAAGAAGTAATAGAAAAGGTTAAAATAGCCGAAAAAGAGGTAGAAGAAGCCGGGAAAGCGGAAATTCCAATTAAAATACTAGGAATAGTAATAATAATAGTAATACTAATATTAACCCCTTAACGGCCGGCTAACGGGGGTATAGTAATAGTATAAATTTCTATACTATAAACGCCAGAAAAAAAGACAAAGGCGAAAAATATTACGATAACTATCACGGGGATGACACCGTTGGGGGTATGGTTGGATATACATAGTTGTACGAGGAAGGAAAGAAGGAGGAGGGAGGAGTGCGGTCTGGATATAGGGCAGGCTGTGCCGTGCCCTGGATCCGGGACCGAGGTCCACTGGTGCGTGCATGCGGTCCTATTGGCCAATGGCCAATGGACTCGACCATGCAGTACCCAGTGCCATCACAGGTAATCCTGTGATAATAATAATATAAGTAATAATTAAAGAAATAATTAAACCCTATAAATAATTACTTATAGCGGCGAAAAAGGTTTATAGGAAGAAAGAAAGAGCCGCTTAGAAATTTAGAAATAATTATTATTAATTTATTAAATAGTCTCTATTAAAATTTATTATTCTTCTTTTTTTATTTATCCTTCGGACTATGTAAAATTTATTATATAATTTTCGTCGATAGCGGTTATATAATATTTATTTTTATCGACCGTTCTTTTATAAGGAAAAATAGATTCGCTATATTTAAATTCTTAGAACCTAAAAAACTAATTCTCGTTAATAGTATTATTAAAAAGCTTATTATTAAAGGATTTATAGCGAACCTTTATATTAATTATTATTTGGAAAATATTATATTCCTAATTTATAATATTTCTCCTAATTACTCTATTATTTTAAGACTACCCTAATTTAGGAAATATAAACCGTATATTTTTTAAATAGAGAGGAAAGTTTAGTTTATTAATCGGTACGATAACTAATACTTTTTATCGGATTTCCCCGTTTCCTTATAAAACGCCCCCAATATATAGAACCGCTCTCCTAGCAATTCGCGTCACTAATTTTATACGGCGATAATAAATAAACGGGATAAAAGAATATTATTAAATATCCTAAAGATATTAGGGCTTCTACTTAAGATAAATAATTATATTAGCCGGATAAAAAGCGGTCTAATAGATCGTTCGGTCCTAATCCCTACGGAAGGACTTATACGCGGTGATATTCAGCCGCCGAAGCTACTACTTTATTAAAATTTATTAAAACATTAGATTTTAAAGGATTAATATTTAGTCCCTATAGAGGGACTTATACGTAACGATATTTAACCGCCGAAGCTACTACTTCGCTAGAATTTAATAGAATATTAGATTTTAGGGGATCGACTATTGCTTTACTAAAGCCTAAGAGAATTCTAGAATTTAAAATATTATTCCGGGACTACCGATAGGAATATCGATAGGACTACCGGTAGAGTAAATTACTATTATTAAAATTTAAAAGAATTTTAAAATTTAGAATATTACCTTAGGACTACCGATAAAAATATCGATAAAATTACCGGTAAAGTAAATTACTATTATTAAAATCTAAAATTATTATTAGAGGCCAATTCTAATTCTATACCGCTCCTATATTAATAAGAGCCTTGCTAAAATATACTAGGGCTATTACAATTTTAAGACTATATCCCTTATAATAGACCGGAGCGTAGCGATATTTAAATATTAGAATTATTATTAGAAAACGACTCTATTTCCGCTCCGCCCCCCTATTATAAACCTTGCGAAAGCCGCCTTAAAAGTAAAGCCTATAACCTTTATAAATTTTATAAAGCTAATGAAAATTTTTATTTAAAATAAAAGGCGTAACCGCACCGCCGCAACCTCCTTTTATACTATTTTAAACTTCCCGTTAAAAGATTTACTAAAAACGTAGCCTTATTAAATTATAATATACTAGGATAAATAGTAGAACCTTTTATATTTACGCCGCTTTATAAAAAAGTAAAAGGTATAAGGAATTCCCCTAATACCATTTATCTAATTATAAAGCGGTTTAAAATAATCGAAAGATAAATTAACGTTTAGGATATACGTAATATTAATACTACCGCCTTTAATTTCCTATACGAAACGTATAATTTATAACACTATTTTACAAATTATACGGAAATCTACTAATTAACTACCTTCTACGAAACTAATATTTATAACGACTTTATTAAAAAAATAGCTTAAAATATTATAAATAACAAAAGTAAATAATATAAGGACTGCTTTTTAAAACGCTTCTACGAATTTATTAACGTATATATAGGGGATATAAACTAAAAAGAATTAACAGCCGTTAAAATCGCCTAAACTACTATTTTTATAGGCAACCTAAATATAAACGCGCTTATATACGAAGCTATTATTATAAAAATTATAGAAGAAGACGTACTAACGTTCTATAAGAAAATTAACCGACCTTTAAAAACTGATAAAGAAATTAAATTCAAATTCCTATGCAAATATTAGAAAAAAATTAACGCTTTCTATACTAAAAAAGCGAATAAATTTCCGCCCTATCGAATATACAATTACAAAATCGAATTTACGCTAAGGGAAAAACCGTTAAATGCCCACTACCGACCGGTTTTACCTATAAAAATAATTATTATTAAAAAATAAATCGATAGTTAATTAGAAAACAGTTTTATTAAACCTTCCTAATCCTAAATAGCCTTACCCTTATTCCTTATAAATAAATTTAGCAGGGGTATTCGTATTTATATCGATTACCGTAGTATTAATAACGTTATATTTAAAATATAATACCCGCTTCTATTAATTAAGGAAATTTTTAATATTATTTACCGTATTAAAATTTTTACTAAGTTGGATATTATTACTACTTTTAACTAAATCCGTATTTAGGAAGGCTATAAATAATTAACTACTTTTATTATACGTTTTAATCTTTATAAATTATTAATCCTTCTTTTCGGCCTTTAAAATATATCTAGCACGTTCTAGAATTATATTAACGACGTACTATATAATATTTTAGATATTTACACAATAATATACCTAAATAACATCTTTATTTATTCCGAGAACGTAGAGGAATATACTACCTATATAAATGAAATCTTTAGAAAAATAATTAACGCTAACTTTCAATTAAATATCAATAAATACGAATTCGATATTACCCGTACAAAATATTTAGGCCTTTTTATTATATTAAGGGGTATAAAAATAAACCCTACGAAGGTAAAAACTATTATTAAATAGGAAGCCCTATAATTAAGACACTAGCTCTAAAGGTTTTTAGGATTTATAAATTTCTACCGGCGCTTTATTTAATACTTTTCGATTATAATTACTCTATTATATAATTTTACGAAGAAATTAGCCGAATAGCGTTAAATAAAAAACTATTAAAGAATTTTTAAAGAATTAAAAAAGGTTTTTACTACGGGTCCTATCCTTCGAATTTATAATTGGTCCTACCTAATTATAATCGAAATTAATATTTTTAATTAGGCTATATACGGTATATTATTTTAATATAATAATGAAAATATTTTACACCTAATTACTTATTTTTTATAAAAATATTCCGCTATAGAATATAATTACGATATTTATAATAAAGAATTGCTTATAATTATTAAAACTTTAGAAGAATAGGGACTGGAATTATAAGGCGCCCAAAAACTATTTAAAATTCTAACCAATTATAAAAGCTTATAAACTTTTATAGAAAATAAGAAATTTACACCGTAATATATATAGTAATCTAATTTCCTATCTAAATTTAATTTCACTATTAAATATAGGCCGGGTATTCTCCAAGTCCGTCCTAATACCCTAAGTAAGAAATTAAAAGATATACCGAAGGATATAAACGACGACCGGTTAAAAACCCGCTATAAAATACTTTTCGACCCCTCTATTTTCGTAAATTATATTTACGTTTACAAATTTAACTTAGAAGAATTATTTATAAATAAATTAGTGGACGCCAACTACTACAATTCAATTTTTTATTAAAATTTAGTAGCCGCCTTTATAGACGAAAACCGTCGAATATAACCTAAAATACTAAAGAAAAGTATAAGAAAAAAAGTTTTTATAAAATACTATATAATTAATAGTAAAGTATATTAACGTTCAACGCTTATAGTCGACCTAGAAAATATTGCGCTACAATTATATTTTATATAAAAATATTACGAACTTATACTAGTAAATTATTAAAGCCGGGATAAACGTTTACTACACTCAATCGCTCATTTTACTAATTAAATATAAATAAAGCCGTTAGAGTTTATTATAAAGCCTACTTCCAATATATAAAAATAAAGTTATTACAACGTATATTAATAGGGCTTTTAAAACTTCTACTAATACTTTTCGCCTTATAAAAGGATATCGTTATTAATTATATAACCCTTATAACGCCCTACGTTTAGGGAGGTTAAAAATATAAATATATTATTGTAATAGTAGACCGTTTAATAAAAATAAAATACTATATCCTAATTAAAATATTAATTATAAAAGAATTCGTTAATCGATTTATCGAAAAGATTTACGCCCTTTATAGCTTGCCGGATACTATTATTTCTAATCGTAGTACCTAATTCGTTTTATAACTTTAGAAGGCTCTATTTAAAAGGTTAGGAATTATTTTAAAATTATTATCGGCTTTCTATAAAGAAATTAATAATTAGATTAAGCGTATTAACGTTAAATTAGAACGTTTCCTTCGTACTTATATTAATTAAATTTAGGATAATTAAATCGATTATTTACCTTTAATAGAATTTATAGGTAATAATATATATTTAAATAATACCGGCGTATCCCTATTCTTTGTAAATTATAATTTTTACTTTCGGATAGGAGTCGAACCCGCCCAACTATACTTACTAAAGCTTTTTAAAGTATAGCGGGCGGAATACTTTAAAATTAACAAAATCGCCAACCGGTTTAGTATAATATTAAATAAAATTACCGCTATAATTAAAAATAATTGAATATAGTATAAGGAAATTACTAACGAAAGATAGTCTAATATACTAAAATATTATATTAGGGATAAAATTTTATTTAATATAATTAACTTCGTATCGGACCGCTCGTAAATTAAATTTACGCTACTATAGGAAGGGCCTTTCGAAATTGTGAAAGTAGATAGCTACTATATTATATTAAAGTTTCCTATTAATATAAAATATAGCCGTACTTTCTACGTTAATATAGTAAAACCTTAGAATTATTAAGGAATCTCCGGGCAAAATAATACTTAAAATATCCGAATAAATAACGGGCGGATTATAAAAAAATAAATAACGCTAAAGACGTAGTCGAATAATTCTATAAAACTATTGACGATTGCCGCTTTAATATAGAAAATAATAAATAAGAGTATTAAGTAATTTAGGGAAGCCCTTACAATTTTATTTAGCAATTATAGAAGGACGTAGAATATTATATCGACGACTTTAGAAAATTTTATAATAATAACTTAAATATATTAATACTACTATAATAGATTATAGACGAAAAACGTCGCTATAAAGCTAAAAAGGCTTTAGAAAAGGCCGTTAGGACGGACTAGCCGCTGGGAAAAATAAGTATAATATTAGTAGTACGGCGATTACTACGTTACTAAAAGGGTAAAGTAGCGGCTTAAAAAGGAAAGTAAAAATAATATAAAAGGTAAATAATAAATATTATAGAAAAAATTAAAAAGGGAAATATTTTCACCCTAGGGGTATTTTAGGCGAGGGAAATATTATAGGGTTATTTATAATTAACTAACCGTTTTATATTACTACCTTTACTATAATAATAATTACCGAGTTAATAGTATGCTTTAATTAGTTATAGAGACCTAGTATAGTAGATGCGGCTAAACGTATTTAATATTTGATTAGCTACGGTTATTAGCCTACCCTTATCGTTAAGGCTATATAGACTATACTAGCCTATAGGATGATCCATAGGACGATTAGGCTGCACGGGCCATATGCTTACTATATATAGATGGCCATCAGGGCTCTCCTAGATAGCTTCCTCTTCCTCGTATAATTACGAATGTCTTTACAGATACCTAACGTTCGCCTTGCCCCGTAATATAGGTAATATTATTATTAAGAGTATTTATATTCTTATTAAAGCTATATAAAATAGTAGCCTTACCCTTATTACGTTTACAATTAGTATATAGTTCGATCGCGCCTTCAAATTGTTTTACGAAAGTTAGGAGGATAAAGTTAATAAGGATATTATTAAGTATACGTTTTATAAATAGGAGGAATCGGATATAAAGGCGAAACGGTTTATAAATTTATTCAATAGTAAGAGGAGGGTATACTTTTACGAGATTAAAAGAAGGATTAAGGTTAAAAAATTAAATAGAAAAATGGAGGCGAAAAGGTTAAGGTTATAAAATTTAAATAGGGAGTTTAATAGAGATTTCCCTATTAATCTTACCCTATAATTTAACCTAGTATTATATTTAGACTTCTAAAATTATAGCGCTATTAATAATATAATTTATATAGTAAGCGGGGGATTTGTAGTAGAATATAGGGCGACCCCGGATTTTTATATTTTATTTTTCTAATATATTTTTTTAATACCGAAACTAAATTACTAACAAAAATCGTATATATATATAAAAAAATACCGTTTTATTAGCTAAATTAAACCGAGTCGATATATTTAATTAATATTAAAATTATTTTAAATTTATAGGAGATGTAAGTACGTAAAATAGTATTGTAATTTTAATAAGTAGGGATTATAGGATATTAAAATAGCGCTAATATTATTTAATATATTAAATATATTTATTTGAAATTTAAAATATTTTAATAGAAGGTACTATATTTCTAGTATTTGTATTGGATTTTATAAATTCGATTTAATATATTCTATATAATAAATTTAGTAATTGATATTTATAAATAGATAAATAAGATTTTATTGGATTTTATTAATTTAAAGGGTAATTTAAATATTAGGCACTAAATTATATTGTTTATTCGATTATTCTAATTTCGTAAATTAACTCTCCTCCTTTCCCTTCTTCCTTCTATTACTAAATTAAAACTTTCTTTCTTAATTAAATTCTATATTTCTCCCCTCTTTTTAAACTCTTTATAATAATTCTTCTATATCTACTTTATAATATAATTACAATATTAAATTATATATCTAGACGCGCCGCTGTTAAACTTAATATCCGTAAAATTATTACCTTCTATAGTATACCCCGCGCTTATCTCCCCTCCTTACAATACAATCGAATTAATAATTAAACATCTTTTTCTTTTTATTACCTTTATAAGCGTTATATCCTTATCCGTTACAATATCGTACTATTTATTAAGAAGGTTATTATATTCGAATAATTAGTTTAATACCTCCGCTATTATAAAAATAATTTTTACATGCGTATTTAGTTCTAATTAGGGTACGTAGCAATAAATTCTAAATGTCCCTTTAAACCGCCTAATAGTTTTTTTAATAATAATCCGGGTTATATTATAGCAGAAGTTATATAATTCCTAATATATAGCTAATTTGAGCCCTACTCTTACATTTTTTTGCAAATAATATTATATACCGCAATACGGTACAAGCAATTTCGAACTATAATTATACCTAACATCGGCCAAATAAAACCAGTTCTAGGGGATACGAAATCTATTACGACCCTTTTAAATAAAGGTACTATTCAGAACTTTTATATCGTTAGCGGAGCCTTCCTAACTAAGGAATATATATAGTAACCGACTATTGAAATTGTAAGTAATAAATACGTTAATTAAGTAATTACCTTTATAATTATACTATAATTTCGCTTTATTTAAGTTAGGTCGTACTTCGAAGTGAGATTTATTGAATATTCTTAGTATTCTACAAAAATAGGGAAAAAGTTTCGGGTTCGCTTTAATTTTATAGGGTATACGAAGTTCTAATAATTAAATCTTATAACTTAAAAATAGTCTTCCCTTGGGCGGAGCTGGATATGCCCGAGGGAGGCAGTGAAACACCATTCTGCCCAAGCTAGGAGATTTTATATATAAATATTTGTTTTTGATTTTTTTTGCTTTTTGCCTTTTTTTTCCTTTTATTTTAATATTTATTTATCTTTTTATTTTTGTATTTAGTTAT
>MU839284.1:0-46388 GCA_030685235.1 Copromyces sp. CBS 386.78
TTGGGGTGCATTAGTGTGCCTTGGCGCGCGGGAAGGGTGGGGCTACGGTGCCGGAAGACATTCATTACGGTGCGAAAAGACATTCTCTTTTAAAAAGCTTCCTAAAATTAATAAAGAGGTAAAAAAAGGCTAAGAACCGGATATAGGACCGCTTTATTACTTCTATATAAACCGCTACCTTAAAGATTTAAAGGCGATAAAAAATCGGTACTTATAATTTAATATTTCTTATTAAATAAAATACTTTTAATGCAAATAATAGAAGGGATATTTACCTTCTTAAAAATTTAGCGATTTTCGATTCTAGGGCTTCCTTTTATATTTTTAACGAAATTAATCGTTTTTCTACATTTTAAATAGCGTCTTTAAAAGATTACATTTAGGCTAAAGATTTTTAAATACTTATTAAAGGTTTTAAAACTATTAATATAAAAGTATAAAGAGAAAGGGGAATTCTATAATTATAGCTAAAAGAAGTCGCCTTCTACCTTAATTTTACTATAAATTTTATATTTTTATACCTACTTCGAAAGTAAGGTTTTTATTAAAATTATAAATTACCTAATAATTACCTTCGTCGGCTAAACGGGTTAATTTTCTATTTCCTTCAAAAGATTTATTATTAAACAATTCTCGAATACCTTCTCCTCTCCTTTAACTATACTACTTTCTTTATTCGACGAAACTACTTTAACTCTTATATTAGCTATCGCGTATATAAAATACCCGCCCAACTTTAGTACGAACGGCTTAATTACTATAATTTACAAATCCTCGAATATTTTTACAATATTAAAAGCACTAGATTTAAAGGATTAATAATTTATTAATATAATACGTATAATATATTTAAAATCAAACGATAAATTATACGAAAATTATGTAACCGAAACTTTAAATTAAAAAAATGCCTCGCCATCGATTTTCTCGAATACGAATAAAGGAAAAGAGGTCTTAAATACATAATACTCGTTATTTATTAATAGACTAATTTCTTTAAAATATTTATATAGCGATATATATAGTAAAGGCTATCGCTAAAGGACTATTCTTAATTATCGATATAATCAATTACCGATATAGCGTTAAGGTCAAATATATTAAATACGATAATAAATTTAATAATTAATACGTTAAGAATAAACTAATTACTCGCCTTATTATTCTCGAGCTTTTAATACTTAATATTTAAATTTAAAATAGCAGTATTAAATATTTAAGGGGTATAATTAAAGAAAAGGCGTACGCTATAATAAATAATTCCTATCTCCCTTATAACTTTTAACTTCAAATTGTCTTAATAATAATTTACCTTACTAACCGATTGCCTAAATATTTCTATAATTAGAAATCTTCTTACAAATAATTTTATACCTTCGTAATTTACTATAAAGAAGTATAAATTAATCCCTAGAAGTTTAATCTTAATTATTTATATATTTATAATTGTAAAGTCTACGTAATAATAAGAATCGCCTAAAAAAAGGAGTAGCGACGAAAGAAATTCTAATTAAAAGTATAAATCGGCTACTTTATCGGCTACACTACTTTATTTATTTATTAAATTTAGAACCTGTAGGTAAATCGTATTGTCTATACTTATAATATATTATTTAACGAAAGTTTAATTTATTTAAAGAACTTTAACGAAATTAAGGAAAGGCTAAGGCTAATTAGCAATAAAATTTCTAACTTACTTAATAAAGTCGATTACCCGTTTTAACTATCTATATAATACTTCGAACCCCTTAATGCGATTTAAGATATAGAAAATAATAATTTCACTTAATTACTATTGTCGCTCTTTAATAACGAATTATAAGTAAATAATAATAATATTATCAATCTTAAATTAATTAAACCCAATACTTAAAGTAAAATATCCTTCAATTTTATATTTAAATATCCTACCCCTCTAAATATATTGCTAACCGCTCTCTCTACTAATCTTATTATCGACCTGCTAGAGCCTATCTCCTTCCCGACCTTCGAACTATAGGAAGCTGCCTTTAATGTTAGGAAATTCGTTTAATTAATAGGCTAAAAATAGGGTAAAGTTATTATAAAAGTAGAAATTAATTATTTAATTATTAAAGGTAATTAATTAAACTCTATTAAACATTAAAATCTACCCCCCGCCCTAAAAATTCACTACGATTTAAAGTATTATGAATTAAGAGACTTCTTTAAATAAATAGAAAAAGTATATTTTAATAGCTATAAGGAAATAAGGTTATAAATAGAGGTTAATAAGGATATCCCTTATATTAAAGGTGCCCAAATCCTTAATTATATATAAGTATACGTATATAAATTTAATAAATATAGCCGTTTTCAAAAAGTGAAAGCTCGCCTTATAATTAAAAGTAATTAATAATATTATTATAGGAAAAAAATATACGCTTCTACGTTAATTAATTATTCTTTTCGATTTATTATCGCTTATGCTACTAAATTTAACTTCGAACTTATCTAATATAACGTAATAAATACTTTCGTTAATACTTATTTCGATAAGGAAATTTATATACGTATACCCCTTAAATATCGAAAATATTATATAATACTTAAACTATTCAAAGCCCTCTATAATTTATAATGTATTCTTCTACTCTAATAACGAAAATTTAATAGCACTTTTAAGAATATAAATTTCTAATTATTATTCGAAGACCTATATATCCTTAAACGTAATAAGATTCTTATTTTCTACTATATTAATAATATTATATTTACCTTCGACTAAAAATTATATAATAAAATTAGTTAAATAATAAAAAATTTAGAAGAGAAATATAAATTTATAGGGAATAATAATTTTCAATAATTTCTAAGTATTAAAATTATTCGAAATCGAAAGGTAAAACTAATTTAATTATTTTAATGGGAATATATTTATAAAATTACCAAACTTATTAAAAATCCTTATACTTTCGCCTTTATTCCAATAAGTAACGAAGAACTTCTGCCTTATAATAGTGTAATTACCTTTAATAAAATATAGGATTATTAAATCGTTGTCGGATCGATAATATATACTATTATAATTATTAAAATAAATATTACCTTTATAACTAATTATTTAATTCGCTACAATTATAATCCTAATCCTCAATATTGTAAGGCTACTAATAAAGTATTATACTACCTTCAATTCTACTTAAATCTTTCTCTTTACTTTAAATCGTCATTAAAATTTGAAATAGCTTTAAATACTTTATACGCTAATAATATACTAAATTGGAAAAGTTTATATAATTTTATAATTAAATTATTCAATAGTCTTATTTATTAGGGTACTACTAAATAAAAAATAATATTAACTTCAATTACTAAAGTAGAGCTACTATCGATTTTTAACGCTATAAAGGAAACTATCGCTATTATACGTCTATATAAAGAAATTAAAATTCCCTTCGATTAAGAAGTACCCGTAATCAGTTATAATAATACCTAAACGATTTATATTCTAACCGTTGAAATATTATAATTAATAATTAAATTAAAGTACATCGATATTTATCGTTACTAATTATAATAAGAGATTATAAAAGGAAGGATTATAGTCGAATATTAAAAACAAAAAAAATGCTAATAAATGGTTTAATAAAGGTATTAGGATAGCTAAATTATAAAAAATTCCAGGAATTAATAGGGATAGCGAATACGCTAGTTCGAAAAGAGATAAGGATTAGGAGGGAAGTTCCCGATAATATTCTAGAGGATACTTATAGTTTAATTAGGGAAATTAATGTGCTAGAAGAGAGAAAATTATAAATAGCTTCACTTTTGCCCTATTTTAAAAAGGTCTATAAGTGAAGGGGTATATTAAATTAGAGGGTAGATATCTAGGTTTCTAATTATATTCAATCTAAGTTAGCCGCCCAGCCCCCTAGATTATTGGTTTCTAAGTCCCTCTAGGATACTCCAGCACCCCCCAGACCTTCTAGGCGAGTCAGTTACACACACTCTTCAATCGATCAATTCTGCACAGTCACATCTGACAAGTTCAGCCCAGTGTTATCTTATCGGCTCTCGGGTGCACGGTTCACCCAAAATTGTTACCAGCTCCAACCAGTGTTCACTTGTGAACAGCGGCGCGCGCTGCAAGCAACCCCTCGGAATTGGTGTCGCGAAACTTTAACTTGGATTCCCATTGTCCTCCCAACATCTTTCACCATCTGCGCCCCAACCTCGAAACCAAGGCTGACTCTCGAGATACCTTGTGGGCATACACTCATACAGAAGTTCCGTTACCGTCGAATTTTCAATTCACGCCCCGACCCTCAACTGTCGATCTTGAACCCCCATCCTCCTCGCGACGTCAGAACGATTCCCGAATCCCGACAGGGCTGCGCTCCCAACGCATGACCACGGGCTCCATGCCCATTTCTCTCGACCAACTTTAACCAACTCAACCACCAACTTCCCCAATGGCACCGAGCATACCAACCGAGCCGGCCTCGAAACGCAACGGCGTCAATGTCAATGACCAGGAAGTGGTCCCGATAGGGCCTTCCCCGGGGCTGTCTTCCAACCCGCCACGCTACATTTCGGAACAGACGCTGCAGCATATGCTAAAGAGCATTGGCTATGACGAGGCAAGAGAGGATGCATACAGACTCAAAGGGGTTCAGCTGATTGACAGCGTTCGGCAAAGTATAAGCCTGTGCGAAACGACCACTTCCAAGCTTTACCCTCACATCTTGCTGACGAGTGCCACAGCCCGGTGAAGACTTTCGATACTGCAGCGACATACTATCACAGGTTCAGGATACGGTTTCCGAGCGCCGAGTACAACTACGAAGATGTGGCTCTTGCGTCGTTGTTTGTTGCATGCAAAGTGGAGGACACGATAAAGAAGTCCAAGGATGTTCTATGTGCTGCCCACAATATCAGGCAACCTCACGATCAACGGACTCCGGATGACAAGGTTGGTCAATCGCCTCATTGATGATCTATCTTGCAGCTGCTAATGTTTACCGAGCAGATGTTTGATGGGCCATCGAAGTTTACAGTGGGCCTCGAGCGTCATATCTTGGAGACCATTGGTTTCGACTTCCAGGCTCAGTATCCTCAGAAGTTGTTGATCAAACTGCTGCGGAAGATGTTCCCAAAGGGCGTGAAGGGAGACAGTCCCGATGTCAAGAGGTTCATCAGCGACGCATACGACATGTCTATCGATCTTTACAAGACATTTGCGCCCTTGAAGCAACCAAGCTTTCCTCTCGTGATGGCAATCCTTGAATTAACGGTCATGCTTACGGGCATGGGTGGAGATCAGATTTCGCAGTTCTATTCCGACCGGTATCCGGCTAGGAAAGGCTGCATCCTTGAGGTCATGTTGGATTTGATGGATCTCTACACGCAATTTGCCAAGTCCACCAAAGTGGGCAGCAGATACGATCTTAACAAGTTGATGGACGTTAAAATTGACATCAACAAGATGCTATCAGGGAATCGGTACCACCGCCACTTTGCCTGGTGCGACAAGTGTGTACAAGACAGCTCGGATGCTCTTTCCGTCACGCCGGGTTCTGCGATTTCGCCTGCGACTAACAGCTCGCTACCGGGAAATAACACTGTCAAGCGGAATAACAAGTCGTCCGAGGGAACTTTGCGGTTCGTCTTCGACCATGAGGATGCCCGTTTCGAGCGGGAAACAGTGGTGGAATATTTCGACGACGTCTACGAGGAGATCGAAGAGGAGGTCGAGGAAAGAATCCCAGATGAACCAAGGCACTCGAGTCGGAGCGCTCATCACTCGCACTCATCACACCGCAATCACACGGACCATGGCTGGAGTCCTTATTCGCGAAGCCGGCATGGTGGGCACAACAGTGACCGACACAAGGGGCGTAAGGGTCACGGTTACTATTAATCACTGTTTTCTCTCTATCTCTCTCTCCTTATGGGTTATGGGGCATATGGTTGTGTACGGTGTTTGCGAGATTTGTCTTTTGTTTTGGTTGCCACATAGAGTTCAGCGGCTAAGGAGTTTACGGCTACTTGATGATACCCAGTCTATAGCACATCCGGAATGGAAAATGGAAGTTGATTGGACACGTTAATATCGTCTGAGAACGTTGCCTTCGACAACGGGGGCCAAAAGGCCTGAAAATTGTGAGCGAAGGGGCTCTGTGTGAGACGCTGCAGAAGTATCACCATGCTTGGACTTTTTTGTCATCATTCAACCCGGACGCCAACTCCTCAACCATTTGCACTTTGCAGTGATACAGTAGATGGTGGTGTGCGAAGCCAATGCGGCCGGGTGACTACATGATGCCAAGCTTGTGTCTACACTTATAACAATTTCACTAGGCAAGGTGGCCGAGTGGTTAAGGCGTTGTGTTTAGGTTATCAAATGATTAACTTGAAACCGCAATGGGAAACCTCGCGAGTTCGAATCTCGTCCTTGTCAACGCAAATATCTTTTTTTGCCTCTTTTTCGTACTGTTTTCTCACCATGTTGCTGTCCTGAAATGAGCCAGCAACCAGGAGTAAGCAATCTTTTGCTTCCCATATCCAACTTCTTACAACGATCCCTGACTTCTTTTTTGCATCATTACTCCACTCCAAATCTTTAGACAACAGTCGGGTCATGTTAACGGCCGCTTCATTTCCGCCAGAAGGCAAGCCTACCCGCGCTGCGGCTGACACCCGAATTCCAAAATAGGTCATCAGCATAACTGGCTACCTCTCTGTTGGCGGAGATGAGCCGCTGAGAACGCTTTCTTCTGGCTTTCGAGGCGGCCCGTAATAGGCGCGGGGCAGCAAAAACACAGGTATGTGTTGTCCTGATTGAGGTCCAAAACAATCATCGTGTTCTCATGGCGGGATGTTTGCCGGCCCTTTGTGCGGCCGCGGACGGGATGGCTTTGGTAGGGCGCTTAGAACGTCCAAACAAGTTCTGTTGAAATCATTCCAGTGTTCTCTCATCTGTTCTCAAAACGAGCTACCTTATCCATTCGGCAAACCCACCTGCTTTGAACTTGTTTCGTCCAAGCGCCTGCCTTGTTTCCATCTCGCATCACGAATGACTGCTTTCCATTGATGAACCAGACTCTGGATAAGTACTAGCATGCTGACAATTCTACACTCCAAAGCCTAGTAACTTTTGTTAGTGACAGGGGTACCAAGCTTACTGCTACCTACTGAAGCGTCTCAGGTTCTAGACCCCTGGACCCCTGATTCCCTCACAAGTGTCAGAAACCTTGGCGTCCCAAAAATCCAAAGCCTCCTTCCCCCAGCTTCACTTCCAGATTCCGGGGATGTCAATCATCGCCATTGGTCCAGCCAGATTTACATAAGACCCTTCCACGTCTTACACCATGGGCCTCCCCATCAACCAGTGTCACAAAGCCCTGCCATAGTTGCAGCGGGTAAGAAGCCTTCCGAACTTCCACGGGGTCAAGGCCGAGGCCAAACAGCCACTGACCACTGTCAAGGTGACTGTTAACGCTGTCCGGTGCATCCGCCGGCCGCCTCAGCGCTCGGGCTTTGTCTGGGGTGAGACCGCGTCCCCTTGTCCTTCGTTGTGTGCTGAGATAGCAACACTTTGTAAACAACTCAAGGATTCTTCCCTTTCCATCCATTCACGAGACCTACCCCAAGTCACAAGCCTCAGGAACAGTCTAAGAAGGCTCCTTGAAACATCTTGAAGGATCCTCCATGGCCATCACACAACGAGAAACAATGTGAACTATGTAGGCGCTCTGGGGTGGCCATGGTCATGGCCGTGGCGGATGCTGCTGGGAGGACAAAGGCGTATATAAAGAGAGCAAGACACTTCCGTCCATCCATTATTGTTTCCATCATTATCAACTCAAACCAGCTCAAATACACTCAAACCATACATCCCTGGCGGATCTTCATTTCAAAACAAACTCGTTTCATTCTTTCCATATCTATTCAGTTGCTGATTACCAGCTCAAACTCGCTCACTCCCTTAATCCATACCAACCAACCAACAACAGTCTTTCCAACCCACACACAAGAAAGCAACCAAATAAACAAA
This sequence comes from Copromyces sp. CBS 386.78, assembly GCA_030685235.1. NCBI lineage: Eukaryota > Fungi > Ascomycota > Sordariomycetes > Sordariales > Sordariaceae > Copromyces > Copromyces sp. CBS 386.78. The sequence goes on from MU839284.1 coordinate 8,018, forward strand.
ATCAAAATGCCTTCTCTCAGCAACATCCTCCTCGCCGCCACCCTGGCCCTCTCCTCCGTCGTTTCTGCCAAGACCATCCCCGTCAAGGTCGGCGAGTCCGGCCTGACCTTCGACCCCGAGAACATCAAGGCCGACGTCGGCGACGTTCTCGAGTTCTGGTTCTACGCCAAGAACCACAGCATCGTAACCTCTACCGCGGCCAAGCCTTGCGAGCCCAAGACGGAAAACGGCTTCTTCTCCGGTTTCTTCCCCGTTGCTCAGACCGGTGTTGCTTCTGTACGTTCTTCCTCCCTCCAGTCCCTATCTATGATCATCGTTCCCTTTTATCCTTTCGCATCTCAGCCAAAAGGCAGTATTCTAATAGCAGTTCTTGGGATCCACAGGAAAACGTCTTCCGCGTAACAGTCAACTCCACCACCCCTCTCTGGTTCTACTGCTCCCAGGGCAAGCACTGCCAGGCCGGCATGGTCGGCGCCGTCAACGCCAAGAGCACCGATGACTTTGACAAGTTCAAGACGGCGGCCAAGTCGGCGAGCAGCAACGTGACGCCTGCCGGTGGTGTCTTTGGTGGTTCTGTCGACAAGGCTTCTTCTTCCGGTGGTAGCAGCAGCACTACCCTGGTTGCTGTCCCTAGCGGTACTGCCTCTGGTACTGCCTCCGGAGCTTCGTCGACTGCTACCTCTACTACTTCTGGTTCCCCCGTTAGCGGTGCTGGAGCTGTGGGTGTCTCTTTTGGTGTTTTGGGTGCCGCGCTTGGGTTTGCTCTTGCTTAAAGGGTTGACTGTTGGTTATGATGGGGTCTTTTTAAGCTGATTTTGGATGGGAAACTGTAAACAAAACGGCGGTCTGAAGCTCTCCCTGGTGGAGAACGGATGTATGTTAGAGATGTATCATTTGAACTGGTTTTGAGCATTTGGTTTTGGGCCTCTGGTTTTGACTTTTGACTTTTGACTGTACTGTTTGGCGGCCATTGGGTTGTTTCGCATGCTTCTGGTCGTATAACACAGCGTTCTCTGTTCTTTATATGTCATTGATGCCTCTTAAGAGCAAGGATTTTGAACGCATGGATGCGAAGAAGGATGCTGATGTTTACATGCCTGCACTTAAGGGCTCGTTTAGTTGTGATATTGAAGTTTCTTCATGATTGCCTGACCGTTAAACCGAACGCCATTGCACCCTTTCCCTCCTTAAGTTCTAACTTACAAAACAAAATTGTATCCCAAAACCATTCATAACCCATTGCCCACCAACCGTCTTATCCAATCACTTCCCCAAAATCAAACGATCTCCTTCTCAAACCCCACATCAATATCTCCCTGGGGATTACTAGTCCACACAATCTGCGGCCCCGCAACCGCGACATCCTCCAACTCCGACAGTCCAACACTATTATCATTCACCACCACAATCCACACATACCCAAACATGTTTTCCGGCACCTCCGCCACCTTTGTCTTCTCATCCAGCTTCGTATACTCATACGTGCCCCAGGGTCCTACCCACGCAACCCAATGCTCCTTGCCGTTCCCCTTCCCACCCTCTGCCCCCGCAGGAATTGTATAGTTCAGCGTGACCTTAAGCGCCCTATCATCCGAATTAGCACCCGAAAGCTCCCTATGCACGACCTCCAGCGGCGCAAACGGTTCCTCAGGCATGTTCGCGATCTTGCCTGCTTCCTTGTCGGGACAGCTCTCAACGAAGTGCGTCATGGCATAGCTCCACGCGAGCTCGACGGGGAGCAACACCTCCCTGGGCGCGGCGGCGGCGTTCTTGTTCTGAATCATGTTGATGACGGCGGACATGCGGCTCTTGGCGCCGACCTCGGTGACCAAGGCCGGAAGAAACCATGAATCCTTTTGGGCGATGAGAACGCTGACGTCGGCGAGGGCGCCGATCTCGAGCTTGAGAAGAACGAGGGAGGCGATGACGTATTCGTCGATTTCGTTTCCCTCGGGGAGCTTGAGCTTGCAGGCGGTGTCGTTGAATGAGAGATGGTCGAAGTGGTTGAGAGTGTCCTCGAGGGTCTGGTAGTGCACCGAGATCTGGGCGCTCATGCTTTGGATCATGGCCACTAGCGAGTTGGGGTAGATGCCTTCCCATTCGCCGTCTTTGGCGATCTTCTTGTACCACGCGTAGAGGGTCTCGCCGAGGATGCGGTCCATGAGCTTTAAAACTTGGAGGAAGGCGATGGTGTCGTCGGAAATCTCGTCGGGGTAGGCGTAGTGACCGGGCTTTGAACCGCCGGCTGCGGTGTTGATGTGAATGGAAGCATTCGCGTTATCCTTGGACCCCGGGAGGTATTTGTTGGAGTGTTCACCACTTCCCGCGGATTCTGTGGGAGCAGTTGTAGCTGTTGACGTGGCATTGTTGGTAGTTTTATCGGCCTCAGTGCTTTCATCAGCTGGGTCGATTAGAGTCACTGGGATGATGAGATTAGGTCCGTCAAAGACAGGGTTGATGAGTCCGTCAATGACTGCAACACCACCAATTGGGGCCCAGTCAGGGATTTCGCTCTTTTCAATTTTTGACGCCTTGGCAGCATAAGCTTCGAGAGTGTTGCCTTCGGAAGGGCTATGCAAAGTGTGTCAGCCAGAAGTCCTCATTCGCACCCTAACGTCACTGCTTCTTGAATGATTGACTTACGCATTAATGCTGCCCACCATACCAGACTTGCAGTTGCTATCCTTGGCATCGTAGAACCAAACGGGCCTGGTGTGTTGAACGAGGATATTAAAAACAGCATCAAAAGATTCATTCTTGACCGGAATAAATCCACTGCTGAACCCTCCGTCAACGGGAACGCAAGGCTTGTCAAAGCTTGACTCAACGGCCGAGTGGTTCTTCTGATGGAACTTGAACTGGATGATGGTGCCGGGAATCTCCCTGATGTCGTTTGGTGTGAATTCGTTCTTTCCGTTTTTACCGACATCGACGTGCATTCTGCGGAATCCCCAAGCCGGGCGTTGACTTTTTGGTGAAGTGTTCGCTTTGGCTTTCGCCGCTTCTTTCTTGTACTCATCCACCTTCTTGGACTCGCTAATCAGGTAAAGTTAGCTATCTCTACCAGCGTGTGTCCCTCATGCCGTGATCACTTACACATTGATACCATGAACCATACCAGATTGGCAGTGGCTCCCTTGACTGCAGTAGACCCATCGAGGCTTGGTGTCCTTGATGTTGATGGTGAATGTGGTTCTTGAAGCTTCCTTTGGTGATGAAGTTGGTACAAAACCGGAGAAGAATCCGTCTTCTAGAGGTTGGCAAGGCTTATCGAAGCTTGACTGTACCACTGAATGGTTCTATGATGCTGTTAGCTCGTCGATTCTGGACTGAACTCCGCTGTCCTCAACCACGAAGGGGGAAGTCGATGCTTACTTTGGAAAAGAACTGATACTCCACTGTATCACCAACAGCAGCCTTGAGTGTCTCTGGAACAAACTCGAGCTTCTCATTCTCACCAACCTTAACAACGTGATGGGCACCCTGGGCAAGAGATGCCAACAGGGGAAGGGGCAGCAACCAAGATGAAGACCACATCTTGGAGTTTCGGCTCAAACAGTTCTAGGATGATGTTTTCGAGGCCGTAAAAACCTATGAGAGAAACTATACAATCATCATGGCCTAGGTTTCGAGGGGAAGAAGGTTTAATATCAGATCTTTCCTTCGCCATCAAGTTAATAATGAGGCAGAGCAACAGCAAAGTTGTGAGTACCTGATAGGGTCCCTGCTGTAAACACCCCTGCTATCCGCAAACACACACCTGCTAGGGCTGCATTAGCTTGCCTATAGGGTTGTATTGGCTGTCCCCAGATGACAGGGGGTCGCTATTTCAGGTTGCCCAATCTCCGCAGCGTCAGTGAGGAAGTGGCTGGGTATGCCTAAATCTACCGCATCCTCTCACTCAATTTGGTTTTACTCAAGCCAATCGTGTTGCTAGATCGTTCCCGAGAAACTTTGCGACCCACTTCCACTCACCAGCACATTTGTCAAAAGCCAATTATACCCCCTGTTGAGCAAAACCAAATCGATTGAGAGGATGCGGTAGTTGGATAGCGCTTTGGAAGAGTGCCGACGGAGAATAATCATCCAGGGCCTTGGTTCGAAACTGACTCTGGGTAAGCTTACAAGACAACAGACTCAGAAACCCGCGCCGCTGTCATAGTATCAAGAAGATACTGACCAGACGAAACGAGGAAAAGACCAAGTGTTTTCCATTCAAGATATTGACTTGTTTCAATGTCCCATCCCGTGGCGCAAGAAAACATCGGGACCCAACATGAACATCTTGGCAAACGGTTCAAGAGGCGCAAACCCAAAACATCGCCAAGTCGAAAATCTTGACACCTGAGATGGAGGCACTGGGATCGGTAAACTCAGCGGGTCAATCCTGTCAGCACTTGACTTGGAAAGGTGAGCTTGTAGCCTATAGCTGGAGTGCCCCACAAAACAAGCGCTCACCAGGCGCGCAACGTGGACCTGTTGGAGGTGTCGTTCAAGTGTCTCCAGGCATTGTGGTCGGTTGGTGTTCAATGGCTCCGATCTCTCAGAGGCGCATTGCCTTTCCGTCTCACGCCATCACCAGGGCTGAGACTGAGAGCACCACCGCATCCGCGCCACGGCCAAGGCTCCCATTTCGAACGGTGAACATCTTTCGAAAATCGCAGACCGCCCAAAGATAGCTCTCCACTGAACAGTTTAAGCTTAAGCGGATCCGCTGGACTTTTGGATGCTGGCGATGCTCTTGGCGGCCTATTTTGCTGCCTGTATTTCCTCCGCAAATAACCTTCTGACACAGTGCTTAGCCCGCTCCACATTGGGTCTGCTCCTGAGTTGATGTCTCAAGTTCCCGTTGAGTATAACCTCGCATCCATCCTCCCGTCTCTTGCCCAAAGTGAAAAGGTATTGCTTGCGTTTGGTGTTTGTCTTTTCGAGTTTCACTTTTTCCGCATAGTATCCGCAGGATTGTCTGTGGTAAATTGCCCTTCCATTTATCAAAAAATAAAAAAAATGACGCGGAGTCTCTTTTGGACGCTGGCTCCCGGCTTGCTGTCAGTTATTGCGTTCGTCCTCATTACAACAGCCTTGTTCGGTCAGCACAGCAGGTGGCTGGATGGCGTCTACTTTCTAGAGGTAAGTTGTTTATGCGATCATCCGTCGGGAAACGCGAACACTGGCGACTGACCACTTTGTGCCAGGTCGATGTGTCGAAGATGTCTATCCCCCCGAAACTGGGGGAGTCGAGTATTCTGAATGACATCTCGACGGTCTCCGGCACGGATTATACCGGACAAAACTCCACCGCCAATTCGCTCGGTGTTGCCAGCAGATACACCGTTGGTTTGCTCACGGCTTGTGGGCGCGGCAATGGAACTTCTTCGTGCATGAAGTCGCACGTCGGCTACTATTTCAACATTCCGAAAGTCCTCCGTTTCTCGGCCACTTCGTTGCAAGGGAACGTGAATGGCACCTTTATGGAAGCCATGGAGTCCTACAGAACAGCTAGCGCCTTCATGTCCAGCGGTCTTATCGCCTCTAACGTGTTCAACTTCCTGGTGTCCATTGTAGGATGTTTTTCGCCGAGAGGAGCGGGCGTTATGAGTGGCATTTCGACGTGCTTTGCGATCTGTGCGACCATCGCGGCGATTGTCGTCTTCAACAAGTTTGATAATGCGATCATAGCCACTTATTCAAGATCTATCGGCTTGACGAGCAGCCTGGGTACGTCTGCTATTGTCATCACCTGTGTGGCCGCCTTTATTTCGCTACTGGCGAGCATTTTGTACGTCAGTCGTTCGCTGAGGGAGGATCCAGCCCGTCAGCCGCGCCGCATCAGGAACCGGCCGGTTGCTCGTTCTGCCGAGGAGAAGTCGATGCCTTTGATGGAGGGCGACAACAGCTACAAAAGCTACAACATGGAAGGCATCGAGGTGCATCATGGTGCGACTGATAGCGCCGGACAAACTCAGCAAAAGAGCGGGTTGATGGGTTTCATCGGCGGCAAACATAACTATGTCCAGGTCGAGAAGCAAGTTCCCCAGGGTGGAGACGACATCGCGAACCAGCCGGTATCTACCCTTGGCTTGCCACAATTGGGACCGAGCCTCGACGATGACTGGGAGGCTCCGGATGAGTACACACAGAAGAGGAAGCCGGTTCCAAGCCCTCCAAGGCTCGACATTCCTGGCAACCGCCAGACGAGGGATCTGAGTGCCAGTTATGAGCCGTATACTAGCACGACGACAAGATTCTAATGGAGGATTTCCGATGGCATTTCCGTCTCGGATTGAAAGAAATGAATTTGCGACGCATTTCAGCCATGGTATGATGGGTTTGACAGTTCGGATTGGAGTTTTGGATGGCGTCGGATGGATGTGCGGGTTTAAATGTCCTCCTGGTTAGCGCTCATGAGATCATCGCCATTGTTTGTACATTTTTGGTCGACCTTTGGAACATTTGGTTGGCGCAAATGATGTACGATTTTAGGTGAATAATTACGTGACCCGAAATATGATGTCCGATGATGCGTGATTTGCTGCTTGGATTACCAGGGTATTAGTTTGTGACGTTGTTTTCTTACCAAAAGACGCCATTTCACAGCTTAAAGTCAACGTTGGTCTTTTCCCACCCAAAAGATGTCGGTTCCAGAGCAGCCACCTTCTCCGTCAACTGGACTTTTAGAGTCCGGGACCTCTCCGTGCATAGCTCGTACATGGTCGTCAAGTTGAAGAGAAGCGTGTGTGAGGTTCGGCCGGAGTCCACCAAGCTCTCAAGCAGATTTTGGCCCTACGTCGCCATATCAGTTTAGCAACTATCAATACGAAGTTCAAGTCGAAAGGGCAAGAACTTACCTCTTGCAACCTTCCCACGTAAAGCAAACAGACTCCCCTGTTTACGCCGACCATCTCGTCATCCGACACCCTGCTCAACTCTTCCCACTGGTTCAATGCTTCAGGGTACTTTCCATCGGCCATATCGCACAAGGCATTCATGATCCTCTCTGTCATATCATCCGAAGGGCCTTCGATGCCCTCCGCGGGCTTCACACACTTTCTCGCAGCGTCAACGTCTCCCAGATGTAGCCACAACAGGGCTCTCGCCATCTGCATCTTACCGCCCCCGTTGTCACTTTCTTTCAGAGAGGCCAAATGTTCCACTGCCCCCTTCAGATCATCCATCTCGACCAGTACGCCGGCAACCCTGACGCCCAGATCGTTCAGCCTTTCTCTCCACAGGTGCTTCTCCGAGTTGTCGTGCTTAGATGCCGCCTCGGCCAACCGCAGGCGTGCCTCCCTGGCCAGGTCGTAGTAGCTCATGACCGCACGCCTCTGGTCGGCGAAGCTAATAGCTTGCAACCGGACCGCCAAGACACGCAGCTCCCAAGGGATCAAGTTGTGACCTGCCTCATCAATATAGAAGGCTGCATTGAGATCCTCTAGAGCTTTGACCTCTTGAGTGGCAAGAGCGGTGGCGTCAACAAGGGTGAGGCAGGCTAAGCGGACATAAAACAGAGAGAGGATGAGGGCGTGGTCGACCGGGTCCGGAGCAGGAGCTCCATTGGCCCCAGTGAGTGCTTGGGCGGCAGCAACAGCGGCGGCCCGGAAGTGGCCACCGGCAAGGAGATCGGGGATGGGTGTAGAGGCTGAGGGTTGTTTGGCAGACTGACGGAATGGAGGCGGAACGTTGAGGGGAGTCAGTTCATGGTAGATGTCAGGACGGAGGAGGTGGGAGAAGTCGGGTGGGGGGCGCGGGGCTCCACGCCCGTAGGGAGCGCCACTACCGGGGCCAGGGGAGGTGGACAAGGGACTTGGACCGCCGGCCGGAGATAGGGACAAGGGCGGTAGTTGACGGCGGGAGCGGGGCGGGGCGGGGGAGTGGGCCGCTGGGGACCGGGGGAGAAGCGGAGAGCCGGGGACGGGAGTCTTGGGTTGGTGTCCGTGTCCGCCGGGAATAATTTGGTGTTGTTGCTCCGCGTGTGATGGTTGTTGATTGGTCTGTTGCTGAGGAGGAAGGAGAAGGGATGCCAAAGGGGTGCTGCGCCGGCTGTCAGTCGACGTTCTGTGTATCAGATACGGGGCAAGGCCATGAGACTCACTCATCAACATCAAGGGGGCCCTTCGTAGAGGAGCGCGGGCGCGTGGCTAAAGACGAGAGGTGGGTTATCAGTCTGATGTTTTGTCGAACTAGAGGGTGAGTAGCAGAGGTCTGAGCCATCTGCCCACCAGCTCTTGTCGGCAGTTCATCTGACCGTCTCGGTATCGAGATAGGCGAGTCCCGGTATCTAGATAGGCGAGATAGAGTAGAGATGCTCCTTACCTTTGACTGCTGAGCGCGTCCTTTGATGCCCTTTGGGATGCTGTGATGATGCCTCTTGATCCATAATGAAGAACAGGCCCAAACGAGATGATATGGTGGGACAAGGACTAGTAAAACTTGTGATTGCGCTCGACTGCAACGATCCGTGCCAGTTTAGTTTGTTGTCGGGTTAGATTGCCTTCAAGTGGAAGTGTGCCCGATGGTGGTGATGTGATCATTAGGTTCCACTTCCAGGAATACCGTACTGCGGCGGGGAGCAGGAGGTGATTCCGATTGGGGCGGTTGTTAGCGAAATTAACAGAGTCGGTGGTCACAGCCCCGACTTCTGTTCTGTTCTGTTAGTTCGCATAACAAGCCCGTCTCAGGTTCATAGGGCGTGCACCCAGAGTGGTCGGGTACGGGCACCTAGTGGCCCGGGCCCACTGATGGGCGACAGGGTCGGGTCAGGGAATGGACTTGTGCAGGTCGCACACCTTCGCAAGTGAATCTCGCTCTTCCCTTCTCAACTTCACCCCCCCATCAGCCATCACAGCCTCCATTTCACGACATCATATCCATTCAACCCTTTCTTTCTTTCTTTCTTCTAATCAATACAAGTGCTGATCGCCATTCATCGTCAGGTCAAAGTCCTCCGGGTGCCACGTTTCTCAACGGCTTTTGTTGACCGACTCCCTTGCTCACCTCCGCGAGTCCTCTTTGGCAATAGTCGCAACTGAAGCATGAAGCGTCATGGGGCTCCTTTCTATCTTCATATTAGAAAAAGACTCCCGCCGCCAACATGTCTTGCGGAAACAAAGGCAGCCTGTAGTCGACCCCGAAGGTCCTCAAGCCCACCAGTATATCTTCTCACGTTTCGACAGTCGGCCTCGATTGGTTGTGGTTGACCTGCTCGGCGAGCACCGACACCGGGCATCGGGCACGGATCTGTTCTGGACTTCTATTAGTGCCGATCCGGGCCGGACAACCCGAAACTTCAAGTTTCATAGTTCGCCGCCTGGCTACCTATTGGTTCACAGCCAGACGAAACCACTTGAAGTTTCATGAAGCTTGCTACATCGATGGGAAAGAGACGGGCTCGGGCCAACCTACCTCTCCCACGTACCTACTCTGCTATCCCACCTCCCCGCAGAGCCTGAACCATATCGGCGTCCTTGCACGGCTGTCTTCCAACGCCCTGACCGCTTGCACAGAGTGTTGCGGTGTGTCATTAGGAAAACCCTCGGAGGGACATTTCTCAAAAAGGCCAACTTTTCTCCGACATTTCGGTTTCTTTGCTAGGCTCAGGAACAGCTGCTCCGTTCGCATATCTCACATAGGCCAGTGCTTATCACTTTCTCCTCGTTGTCTGATTACTTCTTGGTGGACAATTGATTGTGCAATATGGCGCCATGGTAGAATCCGGGTGTTGATTCACAAACTGTCTAGACTCATCTCATTTCCATTTCGATACTTCGTCGCTTCTTCCAACCTCTATCTATCCCATGCGAATACCCTGGACAATTTCACCCCATGGGGATAGACCCGACCAGGGTGACGCAAGCGAGGGTCAGATTCAAAAATACGAATCATAACATGGAGGCTGCAGCCGTTAAGCTTTGGGCACATCTCGGTGACAACTCGGAGACTACCTTACCGGACCCCTCATGAGGTTGACAGGCCAAGCTCTGTGGCTGTTGTCTTTTCTCGAGCGTTCCTCTCTTTTCCCCCGATGACGATGAATAAGCTCTTGTGCTTGTTCTTTGCCCACCCAGTCCGGTGGATACACTATCACAAGCACCAGGTTGTTTATGATCTTCAGGCCTTCCCCCATCCTCGCCTCCGGCTGCTGAGCTGACCTTTTACTTGGCATGAACAATTTTACAACGACAGCAACAACACAACAGCGTATACGACGAGTTCTCTACGAGACCTCCCGTCAAGATGGCGGGATTCCTGGTCCCGCCGTGGTACAAGCCGTATGAGCTAACGGAAAGCGACCTCGTCTTGGCGACGTTCATCTGGGGCTTCACCTTTGCCCTTGCTATCTGTGTAGTCGCCAAGGGGGTAAAGCAGACACACCGCTGCTTTCGACGTTGCCACTTCTGGAACCCATATATCATCATGGTTTGGGTAGAGTGGGCATCATGCCTTGGTGTCTCTGTCAGCAGCTGGTTGTTTCTAAGAGGTGTCATTCAGCCCAGGTACGTTAAACTACCTATCCATCAACGTTTTTATCGACCTGGGTTTCTATTAATGCAATCAGGAGCTTTGCTGACCTAAAGATGATAACATAAAGCTTTTGGTACTTCTTTTTGATGAGTAAGTTACATCCTCAACATGTCATTGGTGCATATGTTATTAGGTCGTAGAGGCAACCGTTAACGTATCACTACCGCTCATCTATATTAGCCATGACTTGGACCATCAAGGTGCGCATCCCTTTGCAAGATCTTCCCTCTATACAAACAACCATGAGCTGATCATCGCCTCATTTCACAGACGCAATGCCTTATGCAAATTCTTACCAACCGAATTTCCCTCATCCTCTATAACCCCGAGAGGGCCAGAAAGCTCAAAATCTACGTCTTCCTGGCCATCGGCGTCATCAATGTCAGCGTCTTCATCATTTGGATTCCCGCCCGCCTCCAGATAAGCGAGAAGTGGATCCGCGTCAACGCTGTCTGGGACCGATGCGAAAAGGTCCTATTCATAGCCGTTGATGGTGGCCTCAACTACTACTTCATGTGGCTTATCAAGTCAAAATTGGTCGCCGACGGGTTGACCAAGTACAGGCTCGTATACAGATTCAATCTGTTCATGGTCTTCATTTCACTCTCGCTAGATGTAAGCGTCATGTCCTCTCTCGCGGTCATGCGATGTATGTGCTAACGATTCCATCTCGATAATAGGTTCTGATCATCGGTCTCATGTCTCTCCGCAACGACGTGCTCTACGTCCAAGTTCATCCCCTAACCTACATGGCCAAGCTCTACATTGAGATGAACGTTGCCGAATTCCTCGGCAAGATCCTCAAGCAATCCAATCGTCGACGTAACTCCTTTCCCCTGTCGAACGACTGCCACAGTCCCACTATGTGTAATGGTTGGCAGCCTGACCTCGAAGCGACCGGCAACCCACACGACTACGTCTTCAACCGCGAATGGCGGAATTCGAAACATGAGTTCCACGTCAAGCAATCCGGTGGGCAAATGCACCCGCTCAATATGGATCTCTTGACGGGCGGGGAGAAGAACCATGATCGTACAGACAAGTGGGGTGGGATTCACGGGGCTGGGTTGTACGACGTCTTTGCGGAAAAGGAAGACGAAGTAGGAGAGCCATCAACACCAAGCGAAGCTCACGTCAGAGATCCGCCATGGCCGACGGTGGAAATCAAAAGGAGATCGAGTAGGTCGGAGGAAATGAAACATCCGAGGCAGAAACGACCCAGGATGCAGCGCGCAGAGACTTGTGCCGGGTACGACGATGGGGACGACAACAGCGGAGATACAACTGCGGATGGGCGGCGTGCGAACCGTCGCCTTTCACGGAATTATCGGAGTTCAAGGCACAACCGGGACAGTGGGGTCGAAACCGACATGGACACTGATGCACTGATGCAAAGAGCGAACCCCGGGACAAAAACTTACCGTGACCATGAAGAGGGTGGATGACAGTGGCTTCAGAAGGCTTGGTCTAGGCCTAGGAAAACTGGAATCCCAAAGCCATACTGTAAGATCAGTATGGATTCGGACTCATGAGGAGATAGGGGTTTACTGAGGATTATGCGTCAACAACGACTAGCTACCCGATCCTACTTTTACACAACAACATCTCCGAACCTATGACGTCAATGCAACGAAAGCCCAGGGTACATCAACAACTTATCATGCCTCGAGGTATTTTGCACGACCCTTGCCGAGTCCTCATCCTGGCTTTCACCTCTTTGTATTCTTGTACAATGGTAGTTCCCGTGGGAACATCAAGCACTGTTGACAAGTCACCCCTTGCAACGTTACCGACGGGCATCAAACTCGAAATTGCCAGTGCTATTATAGCACGAAACTCGACGAGAATCATGGTTTCATAAAAATCACACCGTCAGGTAGCTGAGTGTCATTGATTCCATGATGGAGAGCGCTACTGCAAGGGGTCAAGAGGTTTCCATGGTGTCACCACAACTTGAGAGGCACGTACGAAGCGTGGCACATGTTTTTCAATGCTACATGTACATATGTCACCGTATACCCAATTTTCAATGATCAACTGTGTGCCCTAGAACAATTAACGCTGGTCACTCGGTCCCTTGCCGATTGACAAACTGTGACAGTGGACACTTGCCTTTCCTGGCACCAACGTTAGACAGAATTCACAAAGAAATTAACAAAGCTGAAGTGTAGGAGATGCACGAGAAAACATGGCGGGGATAGAAACCAAAATGGGTGAGTGGAAAGTGAGACTCGGCTTTTGCTTGATCAGCGAGATTGCGGTTGAGCTGATGCTTCGCATACGTTTTATCAAGATAGCTACACCAGAGACACTCAAGTGTTGGACGGTCTAGACTTTACCAATCTCTTTTGCCACCTTTTCATATCTCTCACGAAATGAGATCCAGATCCTGCGGGCGGCCTTCTTGTGGTATCGACTGAACTATACAAGCTGACTCGGACAGTTTCAGATGGTGCACGTCATGAAAAGCTTAGCTCAACAATATAAATAGCGAGACCGAATCAAACAGCACATGGCATCAGTGGTTCTAGATCGCCCTGTTTACATTTCACGTGTCAGGTGTTGCGATCTGATATACAAGAGGCTCGCAGCCTGGCATTCCATTGGCATCAGTTCCCCCATTCCATCTTCTCCTGTTCGGAGCGAGCTTCCCAAGCCAGCTTCGATGTCTGTCTTTCCACCTTAATTCCATTCCATTGAGGGGGGAGCGCGTGTTAGAATGTGCTACGTGCCGGCGTCACGGGTATCACGTTGTTGCAAGAACAACGTGGGATTGAGACTCGAAGAGAGGGGAAGGCCGACAGATTTCGAGTAAACGAACTCGAAGTCAACGGAAATCAATTCACGTGAATAGCAGGTACACTACGGACCTGGAATGGGACTGAAGAGCAGGAAGGAGTGGAGGCTTATATCTCGGACGACCTGCCCGTCACCGTACCTTCCTTGAATGGATCGAAATCCAGGCTGCAGCTTCACCTTCCAGTATTCCATCCCAAGTCGTGCCTTCCGCAACCTTCCAATTTCGAGAACCGTTGCTGAGGAGCCGCGAGATTCTGCCTCCCTCGCCCGCTTCTGTTTTCAATTCACTTCAATTCTTCCATTCACTGGCGGTTGCCCATTCCCCGCCTCCTTCTGCCCCTCCTAGGGTTCGGTCTCTCTCCCTTCGTCCTCCATCATCACCAACTCACTTTCTCTCCTCACCACAAACAAAACACCGCAACACTCGGCAATCTCTCGAGTGCGCGACCACTCTTTCCTCGTCGAAGATGTACTCGTCTTCGATGCTCGTCGCGCTTTTCACGCTCGTCAACTCGCTACCCGGCGCACATGCGGGCTTCTCGCCGAGTGCTAAAGGCAACATCGCCATCTATTGGGGTGAGCAGCTTCTTCCGACTGAAATGGGGCGCGCATCATCGAATTCTCAAGGACTGAAAGAACTAACCATGAGACCAATTGTGGCAATACAGGTCAGAACTCTGTCAACCAGCCCGGTGCTCAGCAGCGCCTCGCCTACTACTGCAGAAGTACGTATCACTTTCCCTTCACGTTGGGTTTAGATTTGGGCCAAACCGTCTTGTCACTTTTCTAACGCTGGGACACACAGATACGAACGTCAACACCATTCCTCTGGCATTCCTCAACGTGATTAAGGACACGACGATCAACTTGTCGAATGCTGAAGACAGTTGCAGTCTTTTCCCTGGCACCAAACTGTACAGATGCCCTCAAATTGAGTAAGTTCTCTGCCCTTTGAACCCGCTCTCCACCCACAGGGAAACCAAACAACTAACCAACATTCTGGGCTCACAGGGAGGACATCAAAATCTGCCAGTCCCTCGGAAAGTCCATTCTTCTCTCAATCGGCGGTTCCACATACTATGAGGCCGGATTCACTTCTCCTACCGAGGCCATTGACTGGGCCGACCGTCTCTGGGCCATGTTCGGCCCTGTCTCCAGCTCCGACAAGCGCCCTTTTGGCAGTGCTGTCATCGACGGTTTCGACTTTGATTTCGAAGCCGTTGCCAACAACACGGTCCCCTTTGCCACTCGTCTCCGCTCCCTCATGGACTCGGCCACCGCCACTTCCGGCAAGAAATTCCTCTTGAGCTCTGCGCCGCAATGCCCCTTCCCAGATCTCGCTAACAACGAGTTGCTGAGGAATGTGGCATTCGACTTTGTCTCGGTCCAGTTTTACAACAACTACTGTGGTGTACACACCTTCCAGTTTGGCTCTCCGAACCAGGACAACTTCAACTTCGACACTTGGGATAACTGGGCCAAGACCGTCAGCAAGAACAACGATGTCAAGATTCTGCTGGGAGTCCCTGGCAGTCCGTCAGCTGCTGGCATCGGGTATATTGCTGGAGGACAGCTGGCCAACGTGATCAAGTACGCCCAGACTTTCTCCAGCTTTGGCGGCGTGATGATGTGGGATATGACCCAAGTCTGGGCCAACGCCGGCTTCCTCGACAGCGTTGCCTCGGCCTTGGGCTTAACCGGCGGAAACGGTGGCGGCGCAGCCCCGACTATTGCGACTACCGCAGTTCCCGTTCCTACTACGAGCTCTGCGACGCCGGCAGTACAGTCTGCCACTACATGGGTTACGATTACGATCTGGGCTACAGCCACGGTCAACGGCCCCGCCGCGACTGCTAAGAGCACGTCGACTACGACCTCGTCGGCTAAGAGCACGACGGCTGTGTCCGCGCCTACTCCGGCAGCTGGACTAGTCAACCAGTGGGGACAGTGCGGCGGCAATGGCTACAAGGGCCCGACTTCTTGCCGGGCTCCTTATAACTGCATCAAGCTCAGTGACTGGTGGGCACATTGCAGCTGAGGGCCGAGCACTTCAACTTTGCTTCTCCGCAAAGTGAGTCGTCGATGTGGCAGTCGACACTCTGAGGGTTGGGGACATGATTCTCCCGGTCATTTCTAATCGATATCGGCGGGCGTGAAGTGGACATTTTCCATTGCACATATTCGGCTCTTTCATACTCTCTTTGTTCATATTCCTGTACATATACCACCATCTTCCTGTTTGTCACCTCTTGAGCATTCATGGTACGGCTTTCAGATGCTTTCCTGCTTCTATTGAGAATGATCGACAAACTCGGGAGATCAATTTCTTATTCGGATCTTTTGCCTTCCTTGCTCATCATGCTAGTAGCATTATGTCGCATTTCTCAATCATGGTTCCCGGCAAAGCTTTAGCTGCCAGATAAAGTTCGGGATGTGGGAGGGCGGGCCATGTCACAATAAGAGCTTATTATGACGACGGTTGATCCATCTTCCTGACGTCCATTTAGCCTAGGCTATAGGTTTCATTATGACAATTTTTCTCTCAACCAAAGCCCATTGATGTTCCTGCATGGTACCGAGATAAGCCAGTCTGTGGGCTTTCCTGTTCTGGGCATCGGACCGCTTGAAAACCAACGTAGGAGATATTGATCTGCCAAAAAACAAGCGGGGAGTTTTGTTCCGCATCGCTCTTCATTAATTTCGCTGCCTCTGATTGATGGGAACTTATTGACTGTGCTTGCGTGCCGCAACGATCCCGTTACGTGCAAATGTTCCAGCAGTCCTGGATACCCAACCCAAGGTATTATTCAACGGAAGATGAATTAAGCTCATGATGCTAGCATGAGCTTACGACGACCTCACTTTATGAGGTTACACCCACCCCGCGTTTCCCCGGACTGGACTCGGACAATAACAATGGTCTAGGCTCTCAGATGTCAAGCAAGGTTGAACTTCGCAAGTGCAGAATGTTACTGACTATCGTCGATTTGCCGGCACTTGATGGATGAAAAGCGACCCAAGACTTGACTGCCGGGCTAGAGGAAGCTTGTGCGGACTTTTTTCCGTGAGCTTTGGGGAATTTGTAAAGTCAGTAGATGAGTGAGTTCAAGCAAGCCTCAAATTGCCAGTGTTTCTTTATATCGGACAAATGCATATTGCACAGAGGTGCTAACCAGGCTCGTGGCACACAGAAATGGGGAAGAGGTTTCGAGGTTTCCAGAGCCAGATCGCAATATGGGAGGTAGAGTGAATGCAATAACGAAGAGCGGCCGGCGGCTGCAGACGGCGAGAGCCCAGTGGAATGAGCATCACGACATACATTCAATTGATCCCACCACTTCGGTTGCAAAGGGATATTCAATCTCTCGTCTCATATTGGGCACTACTGACCTGGCTTGAGGAGAGTAGATGACGCGGACGCGGCAGCAGGCAATCTAGCATGCCCCGTAGTCCGATACAGTACCATTGTTTATTGGGAACTGCGGCCGGCATCACTTTAGCCTTTTCATATTGTGTGCCATGCACATCTCTTCCTCATACTTTCGACATCGTGAGTGAAGATGACCGAGGGTTCGATGGAAAGTAAGGTGAAGACCGGATCGGCGATGGAACCGCAAACCGGCGATGACTTCCCCTTTCGGCAATGCTCCTACACATTCTCTGCTTCCCATCCGCGGTTGACGATACTCACACCGGCCTTCAAAGACAAGTGGTAGGTAAGTGTTAGGCAGGCAAGCCAAGCCGCCATGGCCATGATGAAACAGGATGTGATCTGTCCGCCATCGTTTGCAGCTGAGCGTTTGGCTATCATACACCCGAGTTCACCAAGCGGACTGGCAAAGAAAATCACTCACCTCGACGAGTATATAACCCTTACAAGACCCCCCGGAAGACGAGAAGATTTTTGTCCAGCAGACTCAAGCTCATCAAGCCAAAGCAGTCCCTCCAGTCAAGCCATCATTCAACCCACCTCTGACTTACCTAACACAAAAACAACCCAAAAATACCATCAAAATGACCCGCATCCTCCTCACCCTCCTCGCCACGGCGGCCGCCTTCCAGCAAGTCCTCGGTGCTCCCGTCGCCCAAGTCGAAAAGCCCACGGGCACCGCTCCAGCCCTGCCCCCCAAGCCCACCGGCACCCTCCCGGCCCCAAGCTTGCCTCCTAAGCCAACCCACCCCCCCCAAGCCCACCGTGACCTTCTCGCACCCGCCCAGGCCGACCTTCACGCATTCGGCTCCCTCTCTGCCCCCTCTCCCTCCTAAGCCGACCGTTACCGTTACCGTCCCGGTCCCGAGCCTGCCTCCTCTGCCCACGGTCAGCTTGCCGCCTAAGCCTACCGGCCCCCCGCCCAAGCCGACCGTCACTGGCAAGCCGCCTAAGCCTACCCCTACTGGGCCTCCTAAGCATGATGACTAGAGGAATGACATCCAATGGAGGTTGTGATAGAGAAGGAAGATTCAGGGGAGGAAGGGACGACGAGATGATGATTGAGACTTGAATGTGGGAGGCGAAAAGGAGAGGGGGGAAGGGACGACGATGGACTTTGGTTCGACGCGGTTAGGAAATATTGGCAAAACAAGTTCGATTCGCTTCGGGGAAGGTCGCATCAAAACAGAACAGTCTCAGAAAGTACGGTTGAACTATGGACGGTATTTTCCGGTAGCTGTTCCAAGTTGTTGCGTTCCGGCTTGTCTTGGTTCAAATTCGCTACTAGGGGGGGGATTGGTATTGCAATGAAATCTTGGGAACAACCCCTTAACCTCATCTTGGCGTAGATCAACGCTGAGTTTGTGTGCCCGTGAAGACTGAAGAGTGTGAGGCTCAAAACCCTCTGCCGTGTCCAGACACCACATACGGTATGCCAGTATGCTCAAGTTGCAGCCTTCCGCCCTGTGTTCGAACTCTCACCCACAGTTCCGTTATCAACTTCCCCATAAGCAATCAATGCAACAGGCCTTCCAAAATATCGAGTTTCATGTTTGGTGCTCACATGACCGTTGAGTGTCGTTACCCGAGATTGCTCACGAAATGTGCTGTTGCCGGTCACGAGAGCAGGGGCCAAGCTCGCTCAGCTTTATGCCTCAACCATGACCATCGAGTTCAGGTCGAAGTCGACCACCCACACACAGGTTTGCCAGCGACATGTTCTTTTCAAGACATGTGATGATCAGATCCAGACAGACCGGAGTCAGGATGTCATCGTCTTGCGGGCTCGTCTTGTCTGCGGTGTGGCGTTTGACCCTAACCCTTACTTGAAGCGGCCGAGGCCCTCGGGTGGAGCTCTTGAGGATTGCGACGATGGAAGATGATGGCATCATGGCAATCCCTTCGCTCCAACATCGTGACCTGGAAAATCCCATGTCCAACACGAGGCAGACGTACGAGATGGAGAAATGTCATGCCATGCAGACACGCACCGCGCGCAAGGGTGGGGATAGCGGAATTCCTCAGCGTGAAGGCGGAATCGTGTCGGCCAACTTGATGCGATGCGTATGTATCCCAACGAAATGACATTTGCGCAGACGCTTGACGTCCTCACTTCTTGCATGCAAGTGCCAGGAGCATCATGCACCCCGTATATTCCTCGGCGTTGCGTTCGTGCCATCATGCACAGCTTTGAGCATGGGCAACGAACGACCCGACCTGTCATTCTGTCAATCGGCCGGTTCCGAAATCTCGACTGGAGCACTTTTGCGTCTTGCACGACGTCAAAAGGGAGAGCGGTGGACGTCAACAGTGACGATCGTCGAAACCCATAAATTCTCCGGTGGACCCTTTGTTAACGTTTGGGACCCTGAATCCTGAAATGGTCAGGAGGATTTGGACCCTTTGTGCCTTTGGTCCAGAGCCAAGACTTACATCATCACCGCTTGGCGGCGGTGACGACGTTGAGGTTGTTGAGTCCGGTCGGAAGAACAGCATGGCAGTTAGCGTCGGTTGTTGGAAATTGTTAGGGGTGGGTAGTGGATCGTGGACTTGTCAATGAGAAGTGGAAACCAGAAAACCACCATGGTCGAGGACCACAGGTATTGATGGCGGTGGCCGGTGGCTGCCTCCTCCTGCCATCGCGTGGCTATGACGATGATCTCGACGACGGCGCTGGGGAGGCCCGTGAGGCTTTTACCGAGAGGAAGTTCACGAGGTGTCCACATCCAGTTCGCTTGGTTCTTGTCGGGTCTCCGCGAGCCCGTTTGAAGCCGAGCTTGTTTCGAGCTTTGGGCTTCTCGATGTTGCCAGTTGCCGTGGAGATTTGCCAGACACTCATTCACCGCAACCCCTGGGCGCCGGGAGGGAGAGACGGGAAAAGCAAAGAATAGGGGTCTTTGTTGACACTTCCGGAGATGGTGGGCGGGATTCTTGAGTTTGAGATTTCCCCCAGATGCCGCTAAAATGGGAGCTTTGCAGGTAGAAACAATGGCACGATTCTCGACCCAATCTGCGACTCTTGTTTACAGATTTTCCCCAGACCCCGCGCCAATCCGCACCGCCCGTTCGTTCCTTGCACTTCTCTCACATGCAAGTTTGGAATGTGGCTTCATCCTGTCCAAAACTGGGCGCATGCGAGCGGACGGCGGGCAGCGGCGCAGTTTGGCAGTTGACAAGGCGTCAGGCATGGCCACGCGCTTGCAACCGGTCTGGGGTGCGTGCAGCTGGCGGCGCGCGGGACACTCCGGCGCATTCGGCTTGTTGTTTGGATGTTGTCCCTCGGCTTGCCGCTTAAAGCTGGCTGCTGCTGTCCCCCACAGTTGACCACAGTCCCTGACCAATAAAACGACGGCTTAGGGCGCACTAGCCAGTGAACGTCTGGGGATGGTGCCTGGGCAATCTGGGGAGAGGCACCTGTTCGAGCAACTGGCAAATGGCATGTCTGGCATGTATGACAATGGAGGGGCGAAACGGCCAAACTGTTTGAACGAGTGGGAGGCAGAGACGGGCAAGAGACGACCGGAACGGGCTGGACGGGAATAATAAACAGCTGGTGAGACCACCTTTAACCTGATCACCCCACCATGGGGATGCCCTCGGATGGCTTCCATGCCACCATGATGAATGATCTTACGGCTTGCCGACCATGGTGTTGCATCCCATAGTACACTATTGGCTACCCAACCCACACACACCCTCATGCGGAAGGGGCAGAAGAGACCTCTGAGAGGAGGATACATATACCGGACTCGTGCCCATTACGAAGAGAGAAAGGGTGACCGCTGAACCATCAGATCATCTTCTCCCCCCTGGCGACCCAAAGTGTTCCCAATCTCGTCTTACGTTGTTCAACTCCGCAATCCGATCTGCAATCTACCCTGCCGTGGCCCTTTTGGAGATTCCCGCTTCCCCACGCCATCTCACTTTGCTCGAATCCTCCGCGTGCCCTGAGCTAGGCGTGCCGTCGACAGGTATCCACCGTACGTCAACAATAAACCCCACTTGGAAATATATAAGAAGACGTCACTCCCCCCATTCTTTCTCGAAAGGAGGAGATCATCATCATCACCATACATCGATATATCAACACCTACATCCATCTACTCGAGCTCAAGACGTCTCAGTCACCTATACCTAATTCACAACATCACAACAACAATCAACATCATCTACTACAACAACAGTCAACAAGCTCCATCCTAGCGCTGTCGACTGCCTCTTACACCAAGTAACCAATAACAACAACTCAAATCAACGACACCACAACCCAAAACCCAAAATGAACCGCCAACAACCTTCCCGCCTCCTTACCACCTCCGCTCGCGTATACCCAAGCGCCCTCCCCCACCTCTACCAAGCCTCCAACAAATCCACCAAGGGTCTCAAATGGTCCGTCCCACTTCCCTGCAAACCACCTTTTCTTTAGCAATCTCACTAACATTTTTCTGGTAAAAGGCTTCCGCCCCTAGTAGGCATCCTCGCCGTCGGCTACGGCATCACCACCTACCACGAAGCTCAAATGGAAAAGCGGGTAGCCTCCATGGAGCAAGCCGAGTTGGAGAGGCAGCGCCGTGCAAACATGTTGGCGGACGCCTACGGTGACCGCGGCAGCCTTGAAGAGCTGGAGAGAGCTGTCAAGGCTTATGAGGCTCAGCAGAGGCAGTGAACAATGAGCGATGAGCGAGTGAAAACTCTCATTGCTGCGACTGCGATGACAAACTGAATGACTGAGGCGACAAACACAACTTGAGCCGAGTCGATTCATGAAATGATTTACGACGAATTTGGAGTTTTATCTGGGGGATGGAGTTTTTGGCGTTTCTGGGGGTTTCGCTCCGGAATTTTTGGGATATCATGGGAAACGGTACGGGGTTATGCATCAGCATCAGCGTCAGAGCATTGCATACGTGCATTTGCATTATCTGAGCCATGCGAATTTTTTTTTTTTTGGATATTTGGAGGATTGGATACCCACGGGTATTGTTTTTGTTTTGGACGAAAGGCGTGTGAAGTCACAATGGCCGACACCTGTTCTGTTTATTTCAGCATCGTTTGGATCAGGTACAAAGAAAAAAGAGAAGGAGAAGGAGGCGAAAAGCTGGACGAAATGCCCATTGTCACAGCCTCTGCGTCGCAATCCTTCCTCATTTTATCCATCTTCATTTTCGATGTGTTAATAGTTTAAACCTGCCCCGTATCTTGAGGGCGTCAAATATCAAAACATATGAATGAACAAAACGGCTCCATCTCAGTGATTGAATCCGTGATTTTCAGAATTAGCACCAAACATCTTCGGAGAACATTGCCCCTCCAACCTTTGAAGCCTGACCAAACCAGCAGAGAGCTCACCCAAAGTCCCAAACAAGCTTCAACAAGCTTCAAGAGATCTCCCCCTCCAAAACCAAAAACCCATGAAGAGCCAAGACATGATTCCCCCCCCCCCCTATTCGCTACCTCCCAAGCGACTCCGTCCCTTAAATCCGAGATCCAGCCGAGCGTAACTACGGGGTAACAGGTGCGGATGTACGGAGGTACGGAGACACTTTCCGAGGCGCAGCAACGGAGTTACATCCACTCTTGTACCTCCCAATCAACGTCTATGAAATCAATGGAACCTAATAAATGGGATCATGTCAACCCATTGCCCACTTGAGTTCGAACCACCACCGCCCACGCACCTCACGGACGGCAACAACCACGGCAGGCACTCCAGAGCTCCAGAGGGGACCCCACGAGCGGAGGCTCGGGAAGTGGAAGAGGAAGTGCGGGTGGGTGGGATACTAGTCTAGAGATACACAGCAGCAAGATCAACACTCAGCAACAACAACAGCAACACCAACAACAACGAAGGAGAGGATGTGAATGGGTATCTGGTTATGTTGTGAGAAAAGAAGCAATTCCCAATAAACTTCAACCACGACACCACGACACCTCACAGCTACAGGGTACCGACAGCAAGCTGTGGACAGTAATCCCGTCCTGCTTCCCCCTCTCTGTACAACCAGTACGGTCTCCTCCGAGGCGTGAAACCCGACACTTTTCTGCTGTGCCATTACCCTCTTAATCCTTTTAGGAGGGGTGGTTGATGCAGCCACGGGTTGCACAGTCACAGACCGGTGCACATCTGGTGAATCTTGCCAAGGTGTACTTGGCAGGAGGATGGTGTTATTGAGATCGTGGGAGGGTAAGGGAGGGCACGGTGAGGTTGATCGTACAGTTGAGGGTGTGTTGACAATGTTGTTGACAGCAGAATGCGATATGAGACGGGGCATGCTTAGAAAGGTAAGTGAGTGATCCTGGTTGTGTCTTTGGTATCAACGCCAATACTATTTCCGATGAAGGGCTATTCCCAAGATACCGGCCCAGTGGTTGAGGGCATATGCTAACCGTAAAACATGACAAAAAATATGGACAAAATGAAAAGGGAGACCTGGTCTGCTCCACGTACACTAACTCAAGACATCTCATCTCAGAGCAGGCTTCTTCTTTCCTTTCGCCTGTGTCTCCTTGGCAATATCCTCCTCCTCGTCCGACCACTCGCCGTCCTGCTCCATCTTGGCATTGGCCTGCTCCTCAGCATCACCAGCCAGTCCCTCGCTGTCGTACATGTCGCTGTCATACGGGTAGTCGTCCATGTCCATTTCGTCGTCGTCGTCGCCGCTTTCGCCGTCCTTGCCCTTTCCGCCAGTGGCCTTCCTGTGAGCAGCCTTCTCGGCCTTCTTCTTGTCCACGTTCGCCTTCTGCTGCTTCCTGCGCGCCTCCTTCTCCCTCCTCTTCTGTTCCCACTTCTTCTCGAGCTCTCTGATCTCCTCCTGGGTCTTGTGCACATACTCGTGCCACAACACCTTTCCTGAGCAGATGCCCTCCTCGACCTTGGTCATGCGTAGCCGCATGCGAGGTCCGAGCTCCACCAGCTTTACTGCCCTGCGCTCAACGTTGTCGTTGTGGCCCTCCTCTTCGTCCTCAGCAGCCTCTACCGCCGCAATGGCAGCGCGAGCCTTGGCGCTCTTGACCTTCTTCGGGCCTTGGTCCAGGATCTCGATCTCGGCGTCGGTGTCGTATTCGCTGCCGCTTGTGCCGTCTGTCATGTAGCCTGTGCCATCCTCTCCGCCGATCATGAACTCTGAAATGTCGCGGAGCTTGCCGAGGTTTGGGAGACCGCCTTTCCTGCTCTTAGACTTGATGAGCTTCTCGGCGGCGTTCAACCGCCTGAGGGGCTTGGACATGCCGACAGCCTTTGTTGTGATGGCGTAGTGACGGAAGTTGATAATGAAGGAGCCGTCGTTCTCGGGCGACTTCTCGCGGTTGAGAAGTAATACTCTGCGAATCGACTTGAGAGGGGTCTTCTGGGGGTTGATGGGAGGGAAGAGCGACTGGAAGGCGGTCGTCGTGATGGACTCGAGGTGCTTGGGGACCTTGGAGTTGGCGTCGGCATTGGGATCTGTGAAGTTGTTCATGACCAACTACAGATTACACTGTTAGCATGCATGCTCCATGGACAGAGTTGGGTTGAAAGTGTAGACAGTAACATACCAATGGGGGAGTGAGGTACTCCTTGCCGCCGCCCTTGGGGTGCCTTTGCGCCCTCCGGACATCTTTTGCGAGAGAGTACTTGTCGACTCTGAAGTTGAATGTAGGGCCCCGGGGAGCAATAGCAAGTCTGAGGTTGGTGTTTCCAGACTCGGATCTGGAGAAGAGCATGAGATGGGTGACGCCCAGCGGTCCGCACATGGTAACGTAGTCGCGAAGTCTGTTGGCCTTTCTCTCCTTTAACCTGGTCGCGGTACCGGGCTCCATGACTCTCCTGACATCGGTGGCCAATTGACTGATGCTGGTTCCTACTTCACCGGCGCCAATGCGAATGACCATGCTCTTGGGGTCTTTGCGGTCGGCATGGCCGTTGAGGGCGGCCGAAGAAACGGGGTTCTTGGCACCAACGTGGGTTCTCTTCTTGACTCTTTTCCTGGCCATTGTGAATGTGGTGTGGTGGCTATGTGTGTGGGTGGGTGGTATGTGTGGTGAAGATAAGAGGTGGTGGTGATGATGTTTTGGTTTAAAGGTCTGGATCTGGCAGACAGACTCGAAACAGTGCAGCAAATGTCAATGGGCGTCCCTGATGGAGAAGCTTGGGACAATGGCCCGTTCTGACAAAAATTTCGGTGGGGCCGGGGCTTATCGTGCAGGACCCGCCAACCGATAAGCCTGGAAATTTGGGGAAGATCAATGGATAAAAGTTCACTGGGATTTGAAGGCCGCCCTTCGCTGCGAACACGGTCGGTCCACCTTTCATCATATCACCAACCAACCATCGTCATGTCGACAAAACGGAGGAAAACGTCTGACGAGCCCAGCGCCCTCAAAAAGGCGGCTGCTCCTTCTGCCCCCGAGCTAAAGAAGGAAAAGAAGGTCAAGGATAAGTCCACCAAGGACAAGTCCTCCAGCACCAAAAAGAAGCAGGATGCGCCAGAGCCAACAGAGCAGTCACCTCCCGCCGCCAACTCGACAGAAGAAGACTCCGCGACTCTCGACAATGCCCCGGAACAAGAGGAGGAGGTTGAGACTGTCAAGAAGACCTTCAAGGATCTTGTATGTTTACTTGTCAACCTTGGCCATGCCAATGGCTGCAAAGTGCTAACCAATGTCCTACACAGGGAATCGTCGATGCCCTCTGCGAAGCTTGCGAACGTCTCGGATACAAGAACCCGACCCCTATTCAAGAACAGTCGATTCCCCTAGCCCTCTCAAACCGCGATATCATTGGTATTGCCGAGACCGGTTCCGGTAAAACAGCAGCCTTCGCCCTACCCATCCTACAAGCGCTTCTCGACAAGCCGTCACCCCTCTTCGCCCTCGTCCTTGCGCCCACAAGAGAACTTGCAGCCCAGATCGCCCAGGCCTTCGAAGCGCTCGGTAGCTTGATCTCGCTAAGATGTGCTTTGATCTTGGGTGGTATGGACATGGTCACACAGGCGATTGCTCTCGGCAAAAAGCCCCACGTTATTGTTGCGACTCCCGGTAGACTGCTCGACCACTTGGAGAAGACCAAGGGCTTCAGCTTGCGCAGCATGCAGTACCTGGTCATGGACGAAGCCGATCGCCTGCTTGACATGGACTTCGGTCCGATTCTCGAAAAGATCCTCAAATTCCTCCCCCGCGAGCGCAGGACGTTCCTCTTCTCCGCCACCATGTCCAGCAAGGTCGAGTCCCTCCAGCGCGCCTCGTTGCGGGATCCCCTCAAGGTCAGCGTGTCGTCCAACAAGTACGCCACCGTATCGACGCTCAAGTCCAACTACGTCTTCATCCCCCACATGCACAAGGACACCTACCTGGTCTACCTGTGCAACGAGTTCGCCGGCCAGACCATCATCATCTTCACCAGGACCGTGCTGGAAACCCAGCGCGTTGCCATCTTGCTCCGCACCCTCGGGATGGGCGCCATCCCCCTCCACGGTGGTCTCTCGCAGTCTTCTCGTCTCGGTGCCCTGAACAAGTTCCGTGCTGGTTCCCGCGAAATCCTCGTTGCTACCGACGTTGCTGCTCGTGGTCTCGATATCCCCAACGTCGATTGCGTCATCAACCACGATCTTCCCCAGGACTCCAAGACCTACGTCCATCGTGTGGGCCGTACTGCTCGTGCAGGCAAGTCTGGTCATGCTATCAGCATTGTCACGCAATAGTAAGTTTTACACCATTTTCACCATATCCTAGAAGCAACGGCGAATCTAACCATGATATAGTGACCTCGAAATCTGGCTCCGTATCGAAGCTGCCCTCGGCCACAAGCTGGACGAGTACCCCCTGGAGAAGGACGAGGTTATGGTGTTCAAGCCCCGCGTCGAGGAGGCCCAGCGCCACGCCAGGAACGAGATGAAGTCGTTGATGGAGAACCAGGGCAAGCACGGTGGCTTGCTCAAGCGGAAGCGCGGAAACGGCGCGGGTGGCGGCAGTGGCGGCCGTGATCATATGGATGCTGAGGAGGGTTAAGGATCTAGAACATGGCATTAATGTAGCGGGGCGATATTTTCTGGTTAAAAGCGAACAAAAACACGATAAAATGTGGAAACTAATACCCGTTCGGTTGAGCACAACATGATGTATTGGGAAAACGTTGAGAGGTGAAGATACCCTGAAGTAGGCTTGTTAAGAACCCGTAGTATATATAGTCATGATTTAGGGGTGTAGGATGTCAAGTGTAATCTTGGAGTGTTTCCGGAGTATCAAGAATAAAACCACCAGAAGCCGTCATCAACCACCCTCAGTCAACACCCTAGTCCAGTCAAACTTCCTCCACCTCTTCTTGAACCCATCAACCCTCTCGTCCCCTCTCTCCCACCTTCCCTGCCTCTTAATAACATCCGGCTCAGCATCCAACATCCCGCCAACGATCTCCCTCGCGAAAAGGTCCCCCCTCGGCCACCTCTCGCTATTCTCCACCACATGACCCAACCCCCCATCCAGCCCAAACCACACATGAAAATACGGCATCTCCTTCGCAATGCTCCTCCTAAACGCCTGCTTCCCCATTCCGCCCTCTCTCGCCGCTTTGCCCGTGTCAATCACCTTCTTATGCTGCGCCCACTCATCATCAGCACTGAGCATTGCCTCCCGGAAGAACGCCGGCGCGGTGTCGCCCAGGTCCCAGGGGATGGGCACGGCTACCATGGCGGCGTGTAGCCTGCGTCCGGGAGCGGCGGCGTTCTCGTAAAACAAAACCTCGCGGCCTTGTTCGTGATACAGCCGCGTGAGAGACTTTTGGAAGTTGCGGATTTCTTCCCACTCGTCGTCGTCGCACTCTAGTAAATTCGTGCGGTGGCTGATGGGGACGATCAAGGCGCCACCTTCGGCGCCCGTCAGTTCGGGGGAGGGCGGGAGGGTCAGGTAGACGCGGGTGGCGAGGGAGATGATGGGCGCCACGGGCATGTTCTTGGGAGGGGGCTGTTCTTCGTGGTGGCACAAGGGACAGGTATCCAGGATCTTGTTGAGTTTTCTGTACTCGGACACGGCCACGTTTTTCAGGGAAGCCTCGTTCTTGTGCACGCGCTTAGCCAGCTTTGCCGCGTTTTCGTCCAGGTACTCGAGGTCGTTGTCGAACTTGGCGTCTTTGGCGATGCGTTCGGCGAGGCGGAGACCTTCGCCGCCCGCTTGGCCGCGCGTGCGTCGCTCCTCGCGAACCATGTCGTCGATGGACATGTCTTCGTTTTCGATCACGGTGCCCCGCTCGCGGCCCCGCTTGGTGTTGGTTACCGCTACTACTTCGCCGCGCGGGCCGGCGAGCATGCGGTTGTGAGAGGCGTCGAGGACGATGGCGGCGCCCGAGACGCTGCCGGCTTGGAAGGCGTGGCCGGCTTGAAAAGCGGCCATGGCGGCGTTGTACTCCTCTTCGAGCTTGGCGGCTTCGGGCGCCTTGCGGAGCTTGGCTTTCATGAGGGCGGCGCGCATGCGGTTGAGGCTTGATTGGTCGATGGGAGGCGCCTTTTGTAGTTGGTCCTCGATGACAAGGCCTTGTGCGGGCGGCGGTGAATCATCGCGGTTAGGGGACTCGGGTTGCCGGGAACGCAGCTTTGCTATGCGCTCTGCGTATAACTCGCCTGTTGGCTTCTCTTTGCCAGCGTAGCCCTCGCCGTACAGCTTCCTCCTGTCCACCTCGATCTTCTCTTCCCTAGCCTCGTCGAATTCTTCCAGGCTTCCGAACCGTTCGACGGCGACCTCCTCAACTGATTTGCCCGTTTGCTCGGCCGTATTGTAAACTGCATTCAGCTTGGTCATACGCCATTGCGACCCTTCGTCACCAAATGTGTAGTTGACTTCTCGCTTCCGTGGAGGTTCTTCCCCTCTCTCAACACCTCGCTCAACCGGCACTGCCCAGTCCGCCATATCAGCTAACCCTCTGTTGACCTCCCTCTCGTGCAAAACCCGTTTCGGCTCTTCCTTCTTCGGTGACGGGCTCCTCTTCCTGCCTCGTTGAACGTAATCGACATCTATCGCAGATGGAGCTGTCATCCACGAGTCGCGTACGGGCGCCGGCTTGTCAACGTCCATGGGGGCCTTCTCCTCGTCCGGCAAGGGGAGGTCCTCTTTGGCGTCTGTCGGTTTGAGGTCTTTCGTGTCCTTGGTGCTGTGTCTGCGATCACTTCTGTGTTCCCTGTCCTGGTCCTTCTCCCTGTCCCTCGACCGATCCCTGTGTCTGTGCCGGTGTCGCGATTGCTCATCGTGGCGGTCATCGTCACGCGAATGGCGCGATCGCTTGTGTCGGTGGCCGTCCTTGTCGTCTTCGTCGTCATCGTGTCGAGATCGATGTGATCGGTGGCGGTCACCGTCCCTGTCTTTTCCCCTTTTCCTGTCTCTGTCCCTATCCCTGTGTCCATCTTGGTCGCGGTCGCGGTCGCGGTCTGATGATCTGTCACGGCGATGATGTTTGTGCTTGCGTCTTTCTTCCTTTTCCTTTGCGCGCTCGCGTTCTGCCCTTTCCGCGGCGAGCTGCTTCTCAAAGTCTTCCAAGCTGTCCATGTTGGAAGATGTCGATTGTGCGCAATCGGTTGTTGTTCAGGCAACCTGCCAACTTATGTATGACAAGTTGACGATTGTTGGGTTGAGTCGGAGGCTGCTGCGGTTGAGTGACGTATTTAATTGACATGTTAAACCCGCCAATTGATGAAAAGGCTAACATGGAAGGGTAACAACTTTAAGTCCATCTGATTGCGTCCGTTCCTTATCGTTATCAGCAACATCGCTCCCATCCGATGACATCCCAGGTCTCTATTTCCCTGACCTCTTCGGGTCAAGCTTGTCGCAATATTTCCTATGACCGCGGTGAAAGATGGCAATGCAAACTTTCGTATTATCATTTTTGAACTCTCCAAATTTCCGCGTTGACAATGAAAAAGGAAGAAAAGAAAAAGAAAAAAAAATTAACGCTGGGAAACCGCTTGGTAATGGAAAAGCCCAGATCGCTAGATGTTAATATATGCTCGCTATATGTTCCGCTATATGTTCGCTGTAGATATTCGCTGTTGATATATAAGTATACTCGCTGTAGTACGCTATAGTGAGTCAACCCGCCATGGGAGAGTGCCCAGGATTTACCCAGACATCTCTCCCATAGAGACCGAAAAGCTGCCCTCGACATGAATCGAACGCGTGCCCTTCAGTTTCTTAGGGCGTGTTCGGCGCCCCGTTTTTGGACCTGGAAATGGGCTTTCGGAAGTTGGATTTCCGCAGGGCTAGATGGCCTGTTCGGAAATGGATTTTAGCGGCAAATTCCGTTAAATTGTGGGTCCGCTGGTTCGTCGCCAAGACTATTTCCGAAGGCATTTCCAGAACCTGTTCGAATACTCGGAAATCCAGATTTTGAGATTTCTAGGGTTGAGTACGTAAGTCGATTAGATTATTACATAGATAAATATCGACTAGTATTTATTATTGTAAAATTGTACCTTTCCCCCTAATTATATACAACTTTTTTATATTTTCTTATAGCGAAGTAAAACTTTTTTTTTTACCCTAAAATCTACTTTCTTAATTCATTTAATAATAATAGCCGAATTTTAAAATAATAATAGCTCTTAATTAAGGGATTCCTAATTATTATTCTAACTTAATTAATATACCCCCCCTTCTATTTAACTTCCTTTTATTTAACCCTCTTCTCTTATTCCTTCGATTTATAACCTTATTTAATCCTAATCTTAGTTTTAGTAGTCTAGTAATAAGGGAAGTAAAAATAAAAAGAAAAGTTAGGTATATATTAACGAATAGGAAATTATATTATTTACCCTTTTTGAAGGGTGTTATTAAAGGTAATTTGACCTCTTAGAACGGTTATAAAAAGTAAATATATAATAATATTATCGATAAATTCGTTAAGTAGTTCGAAAGGGGGCCTAATATAAATTAGGTACGTAATAAGGTCGATTTCTTTTATTAAAAATAATGTTACTAGGTCTAGTTTAAGAACGTATATATATTTAGATTTGGTTTTGATTTTAATATTGGTACTATTATTGTAACTAACGACGTTTGGGATATTATTATCGAAGTTAATTATTGGTATTATATAATATAGATTTATAGAAATAATTAATTAGAGGTCTATAAGTATATCTTAGTTTTAAATAGTTTAGAAATAAAGGTTTTCCCTATTGTAAATTTATAGAGGAAGCGTTTATTAAGGATTGGGGAATTACTAGTAAGTATATTAAAATTGTAGGAGCGTTATTAAATACGAAGGAAGTAGTTATT
Source organism: Copromyces sp. CBS 386.78 (assembly GCA_030685235.1). Classification (NCBI taxonomy): domain Eukaryota; kingdom Fungi; phylum Ascomycota; class Sordariomycetes; order Sordariales; family Sordariaceae; genus Copromyces; species Copromyces sp. CBS 386.78. The sequence goes on from MU839284.1 coordinate 39,006, forward strand.
GCCCTGCCTATTAATTTTAATTTTAACGAAGAGAGTGATTTAAAGGAGGAGTTCTTTATTTTAATTTATATTTATAATAGAAAGCGGAAGGTAGTTACTTTTAACGTTAACCCTAAAAAGCGGAAGAAAAAAACTATTAGTAATACTATTGTTGAAGGTATTTATATATTTGCTAAGGCTATATAGGATAATCTTACCCTTATTGCGCCCGCGGCTAGTATGTAGTTCGATCGCGCCTTTAAATTGTTTTGCGAAAGTTGGGAGGATAAGGTCGAAGAGGAGGTTATTAAATATACGTTTTGTAAATAGGAGGAATCGGATATAAACGTAAAACGGTTTATAAGTTTATCCGATAGTAAGAAGAGGGTATATTTTTATAAGATTAAGAGAAGGATTAAGGTTGAAGAATTGAATAGAAGGATGGAGGCGAAAAGGTTAGGGTTGTAAAAAGGAGAGGTTAATAATAGAAATCTCCCTATCGATTTTGCCTTGCAATTTAATTTAGTATTGTATTTTAAATTTTAAAATATAAGATATATAGCAATATAGTTTATAGGCTAAGCGGGGGATTTGTAGCGGGATGTGGGGCTACCCTAGATTTTTATATTTTATTTTTTTAATGTATTTTTTTAATATTGAAACTAAATTATTAAAAAAAATCGTATATATATAAGAAATATATTATTTTAATTGTTGAATTGAATTGAATCGATATATTTAATCAGTATTAAAATTGCTTTAATTTTGCGGGAGATACAAATATATAAAATAGTATTATGATTTTAGTAAGTGGGGATAGTAGGAAATTAAAATAGTACTAGTATAGTTTAATATATTAAATATATTTATTTAAAATTTAAAATATTTTATATACTTTTAGTATTTATATTTAATTTTAAATATTCGATCTTTTTTATTATATATTTTAGAAAATAAATCTAGCGATTTGAATTTATAATTAGGTAAATACGATTTTACTAAATTTATTCAATTTAAAGGGTAATCTAGGTATTAGGTATTAGATTATATTATTTATTTAATAATTCTAATTTTGTAAGTTAATTCCCTTCCTCCCTTATCCCCCCCCCCTATTACTAAATTAAACTTTCTTAATAATTAGATTTCTATACTTCTCCTTTATTTTTAAACTTTTTATAATAGTTTTTCTATATCCTTCTTATAATATTTAAACGGACTGTTACTATATATTTATTCGCGCTACCGTTACGCTTAGTATTTATAAATTTGCCTAACCTTTAATATATATTATTGGCCGTAGGGTCTATAGCGCAAACTTACCGCCTCTCGCGTATTGTGATTTTATTTAGAATTATTCTCTTTTTAATTATATAATTATTAAAAATATTAAGAAAGTCGTTATATTCGAATAGCCAATTTAAAATCGCTGAAGTCGCGATAATTATTTTTATTTGAATTTCTATAGTTAGGGATAGGGAATATTAGTAAATTTTGAATGTTCCCTTTAACCGACCGATAGACTTTTTAATAATAATTTTTTTTTAACTATAATGGAAATTATATAATTTTTTTAGTATTGCGGGTCTTAGCCTAGTTTTAACGGACTTTTATAAATAATATTATATATTGCGGTAGGGTATTAGTAGTTTAGAAATATTATTATATTTAACGTCGGCGAGATAATATTATCCTTAAGGGATACGAAATTTACTATCCTTTTAAGTAAAAGTATTATTTAGGATTCTTATATTGTTAGTAGAGCCTTCCTAGCTAAATATTATAAATAGTAATTACTTAGTAAAATTATATACGATTAGAGTATTAATCGAGTAATTTCCTTTATAGTTACGCTATAGCTTTACCTTATTATTTAGAAGTCGGACTTCGAAATACGAATTATTAAAAGTATTTAATACTTTTCGAAAGTATAAGAATACCTTCGGATCCTCTTCTATCTAATAAAGTATAATAGGATTAGGAAGTTTAATTTTTCGATTAGTAAGAATTATATAAGGATTTAGAATATTATAAAATGCTTTATTATATTTAGTAAGTAAATGTCGTATATAATAAACCGTTCTTTTAATATATTAATTTCGAAATAGTATTTAAATTGCGGCCGAATATAAAAGTAGCTATTTGAAAGGTTAAGCTTTATACAGTAATAAATAGGAAGATTATTACTTTTTCGTATATAGTTATAGTTCGATTGCCAGTGAAATTAGTATAGTATTAAAGTTATAAAACTAAGGTATAGAACGTATGCTTTTTTATACGAAGTAATTGTTTGAATTTATTTTTATACTTATTAAATAGCCGCCTAGTGGTTGCGAGGCTATATTTAAACCCCTTAGCTAAATCGATATTTATAGGGATTTTTGGTTTTAGTAGTATTATACGTATTAAGAGGAAAAGTAGTATGAATATTATAATCCGCTATTTACGTTTACGGTTATGGTTAACGAAGGTGTTGGTTATAGTAACGAGAAAAAAAGAAGATATATAGTAATAATGAGGGAGTTACGTGGTCTTAAAATGTGGATTTTGGGGATAAAAAAGGTTAAAAAATAGATTTCCGAATCTATTTCTAGAGGTCTAGAGGTCTGGAAATAAAACGTTAGTCTCTATCCCATTGACCCCCGTCGACTCCCTTCAGCGGACCCGCCCCACATAAAATGTAGGTCTCCCCTCTTCGAACTTTATAAGAGGAGGTCTATTACAATTTTGCGTAAAAACGTCGTCGGTTACACTTGTACACATACAAATCGGCCTCGACAATTTTTATTTTATAGTAAATACTTGCAAATATTTTAATAACTATATATTGTATTTCAAAACGGTTTATTCGTTGGATATAATATAAGTAGGAATTTCTATATCCTATTTTTTTTTTCCTTATTATAATTTATATTAACCTTTAATTATCTCCTAAGAGGTTATATCGGTCGGCTATAATAATTACCTTTTAAGAAATAGGTATTATATTTTTATTATTTATAATTTAATTTATTTAAAATTTAATAATTATAATAGTTTAATTAAATTTTACCTTCAATAAAATTTTTATTTTTATCCGATATTTTAAAACTAATTCCGACTTTACTACCTCTCCTATACTAAATATAATTATATAATAATATATTGCTACTATTATCGAATATACGACTTTAAACGAATATTTAGAATTTTAAATTCGGTTTATTTATATTATCGTTTAAATTCTCTTCAATCTACGCGCTTAATTAATTTTTAATTAAATTCTTCGTAAGCCTCGCCCTTAGTAAATCGAATATATCCGTTATATTATTTATCGGTATAGTAATATAATTTTTATTATTATAATTAATTTTAGTAAAAGTATTGTATTTTAAATAATATTAGTTATTCTTCCTACGCAAGTTACATTATAAATTATACTTCTTAATCGCTTTAATTAAAAATAAAAGGATATTATTATAAAATATCCCGGCGTAAAACTCTTATTAATTAATTAAGACTTTTATAAAGTATATAAATATTTCCTATCTTTTTTAATAATTAACAAATATATTTAGACTAATTCTTTATAAGAGTGTATATATTCGGGATATTTTATTTATATTCTCTTCGGACTAAAATAAATATTCTACTACCAATTTTTTAAATTCTTTCGTATTCCGGAATTCGCTACCCATATTATATTCGTAGTTATAAACGAACTTTATACTATTTATTAATAGCGAAACTTTCGTTTTTAATTCTCCGATCTTTTTAGTTCTATTGGACTCTTCCCTTCTCCGTCCTATAATTTAAGTATATAATAATATTAATTAAAGAATTTAAAGTATATATTTGGGAATACGCCGGCTTTTATCTATTCAGGCAATTAATAAACTCGTTTTAGATTATTAAAGCCTCTATTAACCGCCTTAATATTATTATTGTTTTTAATTCTATCCCTAAAAATGAAATATAAAATTTCGAACGTTTTAAATTCTTATTTACTCCTACTTCGGATATTATTATCCTAAAGACAATTATTTATATCGATAATAAAGATTTAATCGGTAAAACTAGGAAATATTTTATTCGCGCCCTAATTAAATATAATTTCTATAATCGAATTAACGCGCCCTTAATTATTTAAGTTTATTACTTATACGTCTATCCCCTAGATTAAAACCGCTTTTATCGCTAATTCGTTACCCCTAAATTATAATATCGGATCGTTATATTTATAGTAATATTGGGAATAAGTATAAATATATTAAATATAATACGAATCGTATAATACGGCTAGGTTAAGTCTAAAGACGTTATAAATTTATAGTAGCGCTTCAATTATATTATCCGTAGCGGTAGATAAAATATCGCCTATTTTTTCGCGCCCTATTAGTATTTTAATTAATTTAAGTTCGAATTCGTTAAACCGTCCGTACTAATAATATAATTTACCTAATCCTCGTATATATATAAATTTAATTTATTATTTATAATGGATACTTTATATAAAATAATATAATTTTAATTATTTAAACGAATTATAAGTATATATTTAATTGAAGATCTAATATACAGTATTTTCCCGTTTAGTAACTTCTATCCGTGGAAATAGACGTAGTATAACCTAAACTATCGGGCTAAATTTATTAGCGAGTATCCTAATATATACGCGGTCGCTAACGCTATATATTTCCGCGAAACTTTATTTAAAGTCCTATAGGGTAATATCGATTATTAGAATTACGTTTAGATATAATATTATAATAAATATAATTATTATTTTAACCGAATAGAGGAATTACTTAGAAAATTAAAAAAGAGGCTTAGTATACCGATTCCCGTGAATAAGGTTAGAATATTCTTAATTCGTTTCGAAGATTTTTTTATAGTATATATTATATTTATCTTTATAATTTTAAATATCGATTTTTAATTACCTTATTCCATCTTTATACCGCCCGAAATATTTTAATAAATTATATACTTTATAATTAGAAGAGGAAACGCCTTAATATATATTATATTAAATATAATAACAAGCGTACTTCTACTACGAGATTAGCGGTATTTAAATTAATATAGTTCTAACTTCGTCGCCGAATATATTAAGTTATATTCGGTCGCTATTATATAAAATAATAAGCGTAAAAACGCTTATACTATTAATATAGTAGATAATAGAAATAGCGCCGCCTTATTTACTTTAAATATAAATCCTTCGGGATTAGCCCTATATACTATTATAATTTTAATACTTATTAATTTACCTCGATTTATTCGGCGTCCTACTTATAAAAATCGATAATTGAAGCGTAGTAGGTATTAAATCGATTAATTATTATAAAAGTCTTTTTTATTATTCTAAATTAGTTTACGTTTTAATAAGAATAATTAGATTTTACTTTCGTTATAATAAAAATGATAAATTTTATAATTTACTTAGATTAAAATTATCGATTTACTTCTATATAATTGAAATAGGCTTTAGGATATTAAATAAATTTTATTCTAATTAAAATTATATTACTTTATTCTTATATAATTAAAATAGGTCTTGGAATACTAAGTAAATTTTATTTTAACTAGAATTATATTACTTTATTCCTATATAAATAAAAAGATTTTAGTATTTTATTTCTATAGGTAGGGTAATATAATTCTAATTTAAATAAAATTTATTCCGTCTCTTTATTCCGGCTAAAATAAAATTTAATAATTTATAAGGTATAACGAATATAAATTAATCTAGTTAATTATAGATAGGGTTACCCCCGACGGGGCGTATATAGAATAGATATATTGGTTAAGACTATTAATATACTTTTTTAACCTCGGGTTTAGATTGCCCGTTTCTAATTCTATAATTTCGTTATCGGGCTTCTAAGCCTTACCCGGGCGGATTGTAAATACTTCGTTCTTAAAATTATCCAGACTATTACTATTAATTACTAATTACTTTCTTTATTTATATAGTTAAGAGCGACTCTACTCGCACCGTCAGAAAACTCTACTCGGACCGTGATCCACTTTTTTCCTCACACATATCCCTAACCCCCGCGCGGCCACAGATGTCACATGTATTCTTTCGAAAATTTCACTCAGAAATCTGGGCATTACCATTCTTTCATGCGTAACATCAGACCGCAGTGCCCAGCCCAGATGTGCACCCCTATATCGCACTTTACAGGGCATTTTACAGGGCACTTTACAGGGCACTTAGCGGCACGGTCGCACATCGCACGGTCGCACAGTCACACATCGCTCGTCGTTCAATTGAGCGATCAATTGAGCGACTGTCACGGCTGTCACAGCTGTCAGCGACTGTCACGGCTGTCACGGCTGTCAGCAACTATTACAGCTATCACGGCTGTTACGGCTGTTAGCGATTGTCACGGCTGTCAGCGACTATTACGGCTGTTACAGCTGTCACGGCTGTCACGGCTGTCACGGCTGTCAGCGATTGTCACGGCTGTCAGTGACTGTTACGGCTGTTAGCGATTGGCTGTCAGCGATTGTCACGGCTGTCACGGCTGTCACGGCTGTCAGCGATTGTCATGGCTGTCAGTGACTGTTACGGCTGTTAGTGATTGGCTGTCAGCGATTGTCACGGCTGTCAGCGACTGTCACGGCTGTTAGCGATACGTGTATTGTGCAGGGGTCAAAATGTGTAATAGGTTGAAATCTGGGAGCTTAGCGGTTGCGGTACTAGGAGGATTGGTATTGACGGGGACGGGGTGGCAGGGTTAGGGATATGTATGGGGGGAAAAAGTGGATCACGGTCCGAGTAGAGTTTTCTGACGGTGCGAGTAGAGTCGCTCATAGTTAAATAAGAGTAAGGTATTATCGAGGCAATTTGTAACCGTCTTTCGGGCTTCAGGCTATAAATAAAGTATCAAATTTAGAAGGAATAATAAATTATCTCTTTATATTTATAGTTTAATTTTTATTTTTACCTTTAAATAAATACAATTATACTATTCTATTCCCCATATTTCCTGCCTACTATATTAAAGAAATCTATATACGAACTTAGTAAATACGACGCCTAGCGACTATATATCGATAAAGGCCGTATAATTCTTTTCCTTATTGTAGCGTTTATATAATATAGTTAATAAGGCGGAATATAAGCGAGTCGGTTATTAAAGAAGTAATTAGGTATAATAAATAATAGTATAGAAATATTAAGAATCGACGATAGAAGTCCTATTGCCCGTTTTAACGCCCTTACTCTTTTAAACTATAAACTATATATATAATTTATTTATAGAATTAGCTAATATTAATATTTATTAACTTAAATAATTTATCCTCTTATTTATCTCCTTTTAAAAAGAGAAAGTCTTTTCGCACTGCCCTCAATGTCTTCATACACTGCTCCCCCACTTTAATTTTTTTTTTGGACCAATAATCTCACACGCA
>MU839285.1:0-46270 GCA_030685235.1 Copromyces sp. CBS 386.78
ATATACTACGGCCTTAATTTGGCTGAGTTACCTCTAAAAGCCTTTTTTAATTACGGTGCCGGAAGACATTTATGACGGTGCGAAAAGACATTCTCAATTAATAACGGCTTTAACCTTATTTAAATCTATTTCAATACCCCCTAATATAATAATAAAGCTTAAATATTTCGTTCGTATCGTATAAAATTCGTACTTATCAATATTAACATTAAAGCTTACTTTGGCTAATCGGTCGAAGATATTATTAATATACTATTTATAATTTTTAACGTTATTAGAATAAATTAGAACGTTATTAAAATCGGCGGTTGCATAAACGTTAAGAACGTTATAAGGGATATTATTAATATAATTCTAGAATGCCCCGGGGGTACCTTATAAATTAAATAGTACTACTAATAATTCGAATAAATTAAACCGCATTATAAAAGCCGTAAACTATTTATATCCTTCCTTAACGCGTATACGGTTAAAAGTAGCAATAACGTCGAATTTAATAAATATTTTAGTACAATAGATCGTATCGAAGGTTTTTTTAATTAATAATAGCGGATACCGTAATTTAAAAGTAACATTATTAATCCCGCGGTAATCTACGTAAATATAAACTCTTCCACTTAATTTCTTTATAAGAAGGACTAGTACAAATACTTCTAATTATAATAGCCAAATAAACTTCTTTTATAATATATTATCAATTTATTTTTTTAACGACGCTAAATTCGTCGGGGTTAAAAAGGCGTCCGCGAACGGCTAGGGGTATAGCTCCCAGACGGAATTCAATTTTAAAGTTATAAAAATAATAAGGGGGAAGGGTTTTAGCACCCTTTTAATAGAAAATATTTATATAATACTAGTACTATTAAAGTAATTTAATCTAGATTTATACGTTAATTTTCAGGGATTTATTAACTTTTTTATAAAATTTTATAATATCTTCCGAAGTAACTTTACGTAAAGTAATATTATTAGTAGCGAAGTATTTATTAATAATTTCTTCGTACCGAGGGAAGTCGTTATCTATACCGGTAATTTTAATAGAATTAGAAACCTTAACGGCTTTTAAAATAATTATATTACCTTTGCCTACCAAACTATTAATCTAGCAATAAAAATTACTACCGAAAAACTTCTTATACTTTTAGCCCCTCCCTATTAATATTTCTTTAATTATTTCTAGCATCAGCTTATTATTTAGGGCGTACAGGTTTAAAACGCCGTACTCTTCTACAAATTAATTTTCTTCTAATATACGTTTAATATCTTCGGCTATATTAGCTCGTATAGTACAGATAATTTAAAAGTTATACTTCTTTACCAACTAATTAAAAGCGGCGGCAAATAATTCTTTAATATCATTAAGGTTAATAAGATTTATTAGGATATAGAGGCGATAGATTTGGATTCGATAATCTATAATAACAGTGCGGAATCCTCTAATTACCCAGCAAGGTATTAGGATTATCCGTAGTAGAAGAGGGGGGATTACGCTATAGGGAATAGTATTAAGTATAACGGCTTGTCCGGGGCTTATTAGAATTTTACTAATTGCAAAGGTCTTTAAATAATAAGCAATTCAATTACAGAAATAGTTGAACCGTTAACGAATTATTCGTCTTATAATCGCAGCGATAGAAATAAGGCGTAAAATATCCACTTGTAATTTAGCGTTAGGTTTACCCTCGTTTTATCACGGGGTAGGACACCGTTGGGGGTGAGGTTGGATAAACGTAGTTGTACGAGGAAGGAAAGCAGGAGGAGGGAGGAGTGCGGTCTGGATATAGGGCAGGCTATGCCGTGCCCAAGATCTAGACCGAGGCCCACTAGTACATATATACATACAGTCCTATTGGCCAATAGCCAATGGACTCGACCATATAGTGCCCAATACTATATACCATTACAAGTAATCTTATAATATTACCTCCCTATAAAAGAAGCTTATAAAGCTTTAAACGATCTATTTAATATATATATATAAAATAATAGAATTTTACTTCAATCCCCGTCCTCTAACTCTTCGATCCGTGATTAAACGCCTACGATCCGCGAATAAGTGGCTACGTTATTGTTATTTCCCTATTAGTAGGTCCCAATTTCTAACTGTACTTTTACGTTCTTTGTTGGGGGCCGCTTTCCTTATTAAACTTCCGCTAATTTCCTAAATACTTTATAGAAGAATTCGTCTATTTTCTTTGTATCCTCTTCGGATAAGGGTTCTAGTTCCCGGTTTACAATTTCAATTGCGGACCCTCGTACCTCTTAGTTAGCCGTAATGTCTGCTACAGCGGTATTAATCTACTCCTTTAAATCGGTAATACGTTTAAAGCGTTTCGGGGGCGGTATTGGGGTAGGCGACGCCGTATAGCGTATTTAGGGTGCTAGGGCTTTCGTTGTATAGTATATTTAGGGTGCGGGCGATATTGTATAGCGTATTTGGGGTATTAGGGCCTTCTATTCTTAAAGTATAGCTTTAATTTTTAGCTAGCTTTAAACCGCTAGCGGGATAGGGGTATTTAGGTAATTGCGGTAAAATGCGATAATAGAGTCCCTTATTCCTTTAACGTTATTGAGGGGTTCGTCGGTAGGGTCGTAATATTTCTACTTTACGGTATAGAACTAATAATAATTGCCTCCCCGCTAGAAATAATTTAAAAATTTATTAAATTTTTATTCTACTACTTCTTCGTAATTATTTATTTTAATTATAATTTTACTTTCGTTAGTTCGTACGTCGCTTTATAAATCGGTTTAATTAGGGAAGCCTTTATAATAAAGTTTTATTATAGAGACGTAAAATATTAGCGAGCACTTTATATTAGTAGGTAAAATCAATTTAACGTTATAAGATCGCGCTTAATCTACTTTAAAAGGGCCTTCCTATCGTAGGTATAGCTTATTGTATAATTTACTATTATTAAAATTAGTTGTATTGAATATAATTAAATCTTTAATGTAATATTTTAACGCGTTAAACCGATTTTCGTTAACGTTAACTTCGTATCGGTCCTATACTTTCTTTGTAAAAGTATATATATAGTTTTAAATAGCTTCGAAACGAACGAATAATTCGCTAGCCTTTAAATACTCTTTCTACTATACTAATAAGAAACCTTCTAATAATACGACCGCTACGGGTTCGATGCTTATATAAGGGTAGAAACCGTAATTAGTAAAAAAGGGAATTATACTTATAATCTCGGATACTATATTATTGCCTGCGAACTCCGCTAATAGTAGTTATTATACCCAATTTATCTATATTTAATTAACGAAAATACGCAAATATTACTCTATTTCTATATTAATACATTTTGTCTAAGCGTTCGTCTAAAGGTGGAAAGCGGAATTTAATAGCCTTTTAATAGCTAGGCATTTACAAATAGTAAATTAGAAAAAAGAGATAAATTACGAGCTGTAGTTAGAAATAATAATATTGGGTAGGCTATAAAGGGTATAAATATAGTCGATAAAATAGTCCGTTAATTCTTCTACTTCTATAGTAATAATCGGGATATAATAGTGTATCTTTGTCAAATAATATACGACAATAGCGATATATTTAAATTTTTGGCCTAAATATAAGTTTTTTAGTAACGGAAAAACGTAATTAACCGAAATGTCTATTTATAGTACGTAGGCTATAAGTATAGGCTTAAAGTAGTTTATTTTAGCCCGTTGTAATACTTTTATTTTCGAATATACTAAGTAACCCTTATAATAAGTTCGAACGGCCTTTACTATACTTAACCAATACTAATACTCGTTCATCTATACTTAAATTTTATCTCTACCTAGATAGTTAGCCGTTAGTGATAAATAGGCGCGGTAGATAAGTAATAAATAGGTAGCAGTATTATTAAAGTTGATAAATACCCTCCTTCTATAGTAGGCTTTACTTCCCGCTGTAAAATATTCGGCGAAAGCGACTTTAAGTTTCTTCCTAATATAGGAGTGCTATTTAGTACGATTTAAGTTCTTTAAGTAATTGACGGCTTCTTATATTAAAGTTAATTAATTGTAATTTTCGTTAATAATATTATTAATTAATTTATTTAATTCTTCTAAGGTATTTAAAGAAAGAAAGAACATTTTTTTATTGAAATTAAAGTCGTCGTTAATTGTTATAGTTAATAAGGAAAGGTAACCCTCTTTAAAACGGGCGGAATTGATAAATTTATAGTTTCTTACTTTTAAAGGATGATCGTTTATATTTAGAAATATATCTTCTAATTTCTTGCTTAGTATATTGGGGCGAAGATTTTGTAACCTTAATATATAGAGGATTGAAAAATTAAATTGTAATAGAAATTATAATTACTATATATAGTAGGGTATAAGCTACTTATTTATTGTAAAAGTCTTTAAGTTCTTATAATCCGTAATAATATTAAAAGGTTATTAGGCGCTTTCTAATTTTAAATATTACTCCTTTAAAGTTTTAATAATAGTAAAGAACTCTTTATTATAAATATTATAATTGTATTTTGCTATTAAATATTGTGCGAAGAAGTATGTAATTAAATAGAGTTCGCTATTATTTCCGTACTAGGAAAGGGTACTTCTAAAAGCCTAATTCGAAGTATCGGTTTCGACGACCGTTTTCTTAGATTAATTGTAAATTTGTAGGGTTGGGCCGCTAATAAACGTAGCCTTTAAGGTTTTAAAAGCGGATTATTATACTATAGTTTATAATTATTCTACGTCTTTTTTTATAAAGTCGTATAATAGTACTGCTATTATTGAAAAACTTTTAATAAAACGATAATAGAAGTTGGCAAATCCTAAGAAATTTTATAAAAATTTCTTTAATGTTAGGGATTGCTAATTTATAATAGCTTTAACTTTTACTAGATTTATTTTAATACCGCCAGGTATAATAATTAATTTAAAATATTTAATTTTCTTAATATAAAATTCGTATTTATTAATATTAACTTATAAGCCGGCCTTTTTTAAATAGGTAAGAACATTGTTTACGTACTTCTAATATTCCTCTTCGTTATTTAAAAAGATAAGGATATTATTTAAATAAGCGGTCGCATATATATCTAAAATATCGTATAAAATATCGTTAATATAGTTCTAAAATATATTAAGCGCTCCTTATAGGCCGAAAGGATAAATAAGTAATTTAAATAGGCTAAAGCGGGTAATAAACGCCGTTAGCTATTTATATCCTTCTATAACGCGAATACGGTTGAAAGTGGCGATAATATCTAGTTTAGTAAAAATCTTTACCTTATAAATAGTATTAAAGGTTTCTTTAATTAAAAGAAGCGGGTAACGGCTTTTAAAAATAATATTATTAATCCCCTTATAATTTACGTAAATCTTATTACTTCCGCCTAACTTTTATATTAGCAGGATTTAAAAAGCGGCCTTTAATTGCGAAGGACGGATGAACCTATTATAGAGATTTTCGTTGATTTACTTTTTAATTACGCTTAATTTATTAGGGTTGAACGCCCTTAATTTTATATAGGGCGCCTATTCTCCTAGGCGGAATTCGATTTTAAAATTATAAGAGTAGTAGGGGGGTAAGACTATTGCGTTACGAAATTTAAAAACGTTGAAATAATTCTAATATTATTTAGGAAGTTTCTCTTTAATCTAGGCATCGGTTTTAAGTAGTTTATCGGCCTTTTTATAAAATTTAGCTATATTTTCTTCTATAATACTAGCGGCGAACTTAATAGTTTTACAACGTTCGAAATCCTCGTTTATATTATTATTAAAGTAGACGTATTTAATGATTTTTACTATTCGGATAGCAACCTTAAATCCTTTATTAATATAGGCGTTAATTTATAAATAATAACGCTTACTTAGTAATTTCTTATATTTAGCGCTATTACTGTCCTAAATTTCTTACTCCATTTTTAAAATAAGGTTCGCCAAACCGTTGGGTATATTGTAATTGTAGTTGTATTCAATTCCTATCCCTGCCCTTCTATTAACGACGCTTTTATTATTTCTATATTCTTTAAGCTTTAGGGCGCCCCTTTCTATTTTTTTAGCCCGGGCTTCCTCTTCCGCCTTAGCTTTTTCTAAAATTTTATAAAATTTTGCGTACGAAGTACGGAATACCCGGAGGTAATATTTCTTGTATAATTAATTAAAATTGGCGGCCGTTATATTTTTAATATTTATGGGGTTAATTAATTCGTTTAAGAAGTACGTTTTATATATTATAATATAGTAGTAGGGGTTGGATTTTCGCTAGCCGGCTACGGTACGGCAGATAGTAGGCTTAGTCTGTTTAGGAATTTCGGTAACGGTGCTTGCAATTGGGGCGGGATTTAGGGTACTAGGGTTTATAGCCGGGGTATTAGAGGGTTCGTCTTTAACGGTATTGGGAGTAGGGTCCGTAATTAGGGTATTAAAGCCGATTATTTCGATTATACTTTGTACGGTCTTATAATAATGCGTATATGTATGCTTTTAAATTTTAGGCATGTATTGTAAGGAAGGTAAGAAATTTGCGGGAAGGTAGCGGTTTGTATAGTAGTTAATAAAAGTAATAGTACCGTTTGGCTATAATATTGTAAGGTTATAAAGTTTGAGCTATAGTATGCTTAAAATAATAAGGTGGTCGTCGGTTAAGTTGTAGGCTAGTATAGCGATTGTTTTTATATAATAACCGATCTGTAATTAGGTTTTATAATAATGGGTAATAAGGTCCTTAAATATATTGTTTACTAAATATAAGGCTTTTAATTTAGGGAGTTTTAATAGCGGGATAGTATAGTGAGTAGTAAAATTATAATTAATAAAAGCGAGAGTAGAATATCCGTTATTAATTAAAGTGGTATATTTATTCTGTTAATTATATAGTCTATAGATAATTTAAGTAGAGAAGAGGATAGAATTATTATTATAATTATTTAAATTTGAATTTTTAAATTAAACTACTTTTAAATCTATTAAATTATTTATTTCCTCCTCTATTATTATTATAAATAATAATTTTTCTAAGCGATTTAGTAGAGAAGCGGCGTATTTCCCGCGCTATATTCTGTAGGTTAGGTAAGAGTTAGAGCAGGGGGTATAATAGGAGCGGCGGGCTTACTAGTAGCGATAATATTAATGTAAGCGCTATTATTACTGTTATTGCCGTAGCTGGTCTAACTTATAGCGGGTCTATTATAATTGCCGTTATTACCTCCTTTATTACGACGGTTATAATGGTCGTATTCCTTTTACTCTTTAGGGATATTGGTATTAATATTATTATAGTATTTGTAAGTGTAGTAGTTAATTTAGGCGTAACGTTTATAAAGTTTATTCTTTATATAATAATCGATAATTGTTTTATTGATTATACGGGATAATTAAATGTTAATGGTATTTATAGCGTTGAAATTTATAATAATACCGCCTTAGCTAATAGTACGTTCGAGAGTAGTGGTATTATTAGTATTAGTAGTATTGTTTTTAAAATAAATATTAGTTTTATTACGTTAGTTACGTTCTTTTAAGTTAGTAGCGAATTTTTAATAGAGGGTAAGTTAACTGTTAAAATCGTTATAGGTTAAGGTATTTTATTAGTAAGCGATAGTATTGTAAATTTCGTTCGTAACTTTTATCTTTAAGTAATAGGTTTTTATAGTATTGTCGAAGTTGTATTTATTGATAATAGTAATAAATTTATCTTCGAAATTGAATTATTTCGTACCTTTAGCTATTTTTAATAATTTGAGATTGTAATGTACTTCGAAAGTGAAGTTTATATAATTATATTTAGTATTGAAATAAGTAAAGAGGGTTTCCGCACTCTCTTACTTCTATTTAATCGGGTCTTCTTCTTTAATAATAAGTATTATATAGGGCGATAAAATTTTAAAGGTATTGCCTCTAAGGTACGAGAAGATTTATATGAATTTATAACGTTTATTTTAATTAAATTACTAAGTATTTTAGAATTAATATAATTAAATTTTATTACGTTAATTTTAGAAAGCTTTAGTACGTTTAACGGTAGAAGTATCTTTACTAGTATAAATAGCGGGGTCCTTATTTGTACGGGTGTTTAGGGTAGTTATAATAGTTTCGTTATTAAAATTAGGGGCGGGGATGGAGGCGGGTAGAGTAATTTTATTGCGAATGGCTTTCTTGAAGGCCCTAATTTAGGTTTCGGTAATTTTCCTAAATTTAGTATTAATTTCGCTAGAAGTAATAAAATCGTATTTTAATTAGAGAACTTTTTATTAAAGGGTAGTAATAATATTATTTTAAATTATAATCTATTAGTGGGCAATTTTTAAGGAATTTTAAACGGCGCTAGCGAATGTATTAATTTAAATAAAGTCTACGTAGATTAATTATACGAAAGCGACGATAATATAAGGGAAAGTAGTATATTAAACGAATTCAAAAGCGGTATTAAGAATCTCTTTTACGATTAGGTTATTTAAACGTTAGGAAACAGCGCCGTTAAAGGATTCGGTAATATTTTCAAAGAGTTATTCGTATTTAAAACTAATGATAGCGTTAATTGTAGAAATAGTAACGTCGAAGTTAGTAACGGGGGTCGATATTTATAGTAATTAATTTAATTAATATATTTATTTATTATTTTGTAGCGTAAATGGAATTTATTAATTATTTTATAGCGGTCGCGATACGATGAAAAAGAGGTATAATTGTAATATAATAAAAGAAAAGTATAGTCGTAGTACGACGGATATTGATCGTAGTACGACGAAATCGCGGGTTCGTCGGAGATATTTATAATGGCGGCGATAAATTTATTTTAAAATGTACGTGCGTAGTGTAATAGTAAAGTATAATTAATTATTACGGGGTAGGATACTGTTAGGGGTAAGGTTGGATAAATATAGTTATACGAGGAAGGAAAGTAGGAGGAGGGAGGAGTGCGGTCTGGATATAGGGTAGGTTATGCCGTGCCTAGGATCTAGACCGAGGCCTACTGGTGCGTGCGTGCATGCGGTCCTATTGGCTAATGGCCAATAGACTCGACTATGTAGTGCCTAGTGCTATGTGCTATCATAGGTAATCCTGTGATACGTTTAGGACTTCCTTATAAGTAGCCTTCTTAAATTTTGAATTTATTACGTTAAGTTAGGCTAAAGGGGCTTCCCGCTTAATATTAAAGATCCCCTTTAGGAGGCAACTACGTCTTTTATAGGTTGCAATGAATTAGAGCGAATTGTAAGGCTATAAAATACTTGGCGAATAGTAGACTAACTATAGGTAGCTTAGAATAATAGGGTTATCTTTAACTAAATCGTAGATAAATAAGTCGATAATTTCGTAATAATAGCCTATCCCTATTATAAATTTTGTAAAATAAGTAATATTACCCTTAGTAGGGCTTCCGTCGGCGAGGTATAGGATTTTAAGTATTATAAACTTGTAAAAAGGGAATTAATAACAGTAGGCGAAACGTTTATTAATAAAACTTAGAGTAATATAGCTATTATCGATTAACTTTAAATAATATATTCTATACAATTTATTAGATAAATGAATAGAGAGGTTTAATGAATTAGAGTATTTATAACGGTTATTTATAGAAGATTTATAAATTTTAATTATATTTAACTATATAATAATATTACCTTCTTCCCTTTATTTTATAGATAGTTACTTTTAATTGCGATTTAGTTTGGAAGTTATATATTTCCTTATTAGTTAATATAACTGGTTTCATTCCTTTAGATGGGGCCGACGAAGCCGGGGACATATACGGGGATTGGGGCTTGTTAATACTACGGCGCCGCAGTATTATTATTAGCCGCTTGGGCGTTTATAGTATTAATTTAATATTACTAGCCGTAGCCTTGCTGGCTATAGCCTTGCTGGCCGTAGCTATACTAGCCCTACTGAGGAGCGGAGTTATTATTATTGCCGCTTCTGCTACCGCCCCTACTACTGCCTCTACTACTACGACTACTACGACTACTGCGGGTGGAAGCGGGGGGGTCCTTATTAAAATTAATGCGATTATAGTATATAGTAGAAAAATAATTCTTACGACTATAGTAGGTATAAATTCTAATTTTTATACGATATTCGAAGATCTTTTAAAAAATTATATTGTATATAGTAATATCGGAAGCGGATATAGAGTTTAGGTTTATAATATTGCCGCTTTAGCTAATAGGCTATTTCGAAGAGGAGGTATTATTATTATTCGTAAAGGACGGTTTATAGAATAGGTTAGTAAGTTTTTTGTAGTAAGCGTTATTTTCGTAACTTTGGGCTAAGGTGCAGGTTATTTCGAATTATTTAGTATAATTATTATTAGCCGGGAGTAAATATTAGTAGGCGATAGTATTACGGACGGTTTTATTAACTTTATTATAAAAATAGTATATTTTTATAGAATTATTTATATTATATTAGTTAATAAAGATAGTAAACTGATTTTCGAAAGTGGCTTAGCGTATATTTTTAATTATTTTCTAATCGTTAAATTCGTAGTAAGCGATAATAGTAAGGTTAGAATTATTATATTTAGTATTGAATTCTTTGAAAAAGTTTATAGCAATCTTTTATTTTTATTTAATATTATTGGTAGAATGTTCGAAAATATTAATTAATTATAATTTAGTAGTTGAAAAGGGAAGGCCTTTAAAGTATTTAGTAATATAAAAGAAGCGTTTAAATTTAGAAGCGAAAAAATTAAATTCGTTAATTTAGTAGAGTTTGACTTTTATATATTAGGAACGGTATTTTTTAACTTTTTCTAGCGGAATAGTACTTTTACTATTGAATAAAATAATATACGTACGTAATTATACTAATTTATAGTTGCTACTACTAGCGCCCGTAGCCGATATAATAGGTAGTATTTTAATATTTTAAATTTATTTGACTTGAGCGCGGATTTTATTAATAGTTTTGGTATAATTATTTTTTTATTTTTAGAAATATTTAAAAGTCTTAATTTTAAAATTGTTAAAGGATTATTTAAATTTATTAATCCCCTATTAGAGTTTAGTATTTTAAGTATTTAAACGATTAATTTTTTAATAGGATTCGGTAAAGTCCTCCTCGGCTTTCTAAGCGCGCGAGCGGGCTTCGACTACGTTATCGTAAATAAAATAATTGTAGGCGAGGGCGACGTTACGGAATACTGGGACCGATGCGAGCGTAAGGGCGTAGTCTATAGTATAATATAATGGAGTACGAGTAGTAGGATCGTTATCGAAGTTTGTAAGTGCCTTAATTAGGGTATTATAAATTATTTAATTTTTAAAGTTAGTAGTTTAAAGGGCGCCAATAGCGGTTGCAACGATAAAATTATCGGTAATAACCTATAGCTAGTCTATTATTAATTATTAAATTAAATACGGATGCGGTTATTATTAAAATAAACTATCTTAATTAATAGGTATAAGAGGGAGAAAGAAATAAGGCTAATGCCTATATTATATTACTTAGTTCGAATTGTAATATTTGCGACCGAATCTTTACTTGCCCCGTCCGTAAGGGGTCGAATCTTTAATTGCGGAGCGATTTGAGTGATCTTTTCTATACTAAACGTAATTTGAATCTATTTCCCTTAAGTGCGCGTAGTACGATAGTAGGTATAATAAACTATTACGGGGTAAGGTATTGTTAGGGGTAGGGTAGAATATACGTTATTGTACGAAGGAGAGGAAGAGAGGATATGTGCGGAGGATTAGCTATATGGGCGAGAGCCCTAGAAGGCTAGTCCATACGTACATATGACCCTATACGTAATTGTACCATAGCTCTAGGCATAGCACATCTAAGAGTTGGTATAGAGTGGGCATGTCATAGGCTAATCCTGTGACAAGAATATAATGCCCAAATTTTTGGTGTGAAATGTATAAAAGAATATAAGTGCGAAGTAGAGTGTGGACTACGATCTGGATGCGAGCGATTTGATTGGCTCAAAAATTTTGGGGTGTATTATCGCGCGGGAGAGATGGGGCGGCGGTGGGGCGGCGGTGCAGTGAGAGTTTTGCAGCGGTGTAGATAGCGTTTCTCTTATGAATATCCGCTTTAAAATATATTATCCCCTTAATTTTAATTCTTTCTATTTCGGCGGACGCCCTTCTAATTACTTTTTCAAATGTAGGGATTATAGGAATTTTTAATTATTCGACGACTTTCTTACTAATTATAGTATAGTACTAATAACTTTTATTAATAAAAGTATAGAAATAATCTTTATTATTAATAATTATAAGTATTTTTATAATATTTATTTTTATAGGACCCGGGAAATTCTCCTCTCCTAACTCTTTATTTAATATTTTAGAGCGCTCTATTATTCGATTTCGTAAGGGAATTACTCTTTTTCCGATTCGTTAGTAATAAAATAATCGTCGTTATTACTATCCTTTAATACCGGTTCTACTTTAAGTCTAATTTTAATAGCCCTAACGTTAATAATAGCGGGATTTTAAATAAGCAAATATTTATAATTGCCGATTATATATTTATTCGTTCTATATTATATGTAGAAACCTCAAATATAGCGCTTATTTCTCTCCTCTATTAAAACCTATTTAGCGCGCTTCTCCTCTTTATTATTCTTCGTCTTCGTATATCTTACTATTATAGGGGTATTTCCGTTTACGTTTTTAGGGGAATTAGCGGTAGGGGTAGTTTAAATTCCTCAATAACGGGGGAGCGAACTTTAATAGAAGCCGCGGTTATAATAATTATATTTAAGGAAGATTTTACTATTTTTATACTTATATACGATATTTTTTTATTATTTAATATAGAAGGTATATATTTAGAGTATACGTATAGAAATTAATTGGTACTAGAGATTGGTAAATATTAAAGTTTTTAATTAAATGAATTTCGAATTGTTTTCCTGAACGAAATTGCCGGCTTTAGTGAAATTTATTTTGAAAGTAGGAAGTTAATCGGATAGAATTTAGTTCTCCTTCTAATAGATTAATTGTAAGCGGGTAAGTACGAGGCGCTTTTTATTCTTATCGCCGAAGATTTTCTCTAATTAATTAAAGTCTTCGGGGTTGTATACTCTATTAATTCTTCCTTAATATTAGAAGGCTTTTATTAAAAGTATTTTATTAGCGGGGAAGGTATTTAATAGTATTAATTAATTAAATTTATTGTTGGCGATAGTCCTAATAATTCTTTCTTCTTTATAGGTAAGTTTTAACCGGGTTATATAGAAATTAAAAGAAGTAGTAGTATTATTTTATTTCGGCTAGCGAATATTTTTACATTTAGAACTATATGGAACGGCTTTTTATTCGATATTAATTGTGGTGTTTAGGCTAGCGGTAATTATTGTAGAGTACCATATATTTTAGGGAACGGTGCTAATTACGATTTTAACGGCGGCGGAGAATTCGTTGCTTATAAAAATCTCTATAGTAAATGCTCTCTTATTTATAAGAATACGGAGGCGCTTATCTTCGAAGTTTTTAGCCTCTATAACGGCTATAGCCTACTAATCGATAATAGTAGTATTAGTAGCTACGACGAAATTAATAGGTAGCCCCTCTACGTTTAATTATACCGGCGGCGTATACTACGGTTCGTCTTATTCTATCGGGTTTATTATTAATAGAACCTAATATAATAGGGATAGTATAGTTAATATGAGTATTAGTTATATAGTTTAATTAAGGTTCTATAAAGAGGAGAAAAGTCTTTCTAAGGCGGATTTATTGGAGGTACAAGGTTTTGAAGGGAGCTGCGCGAGTATAGTTACGGCGCTTATAACAGCTCTGGTCGTGAAGACTAGAGCGCTACAGCTCCGGGCCTTAGCCCTATAACAATATCTAACTGCTAAGCCAAACTTACAAAAGGTAGGACGATATTCGCTTGCTAACGAATATTAGAATATACAACTATATAACTATTATAAGGGATTTAACCCTATAACAGACCAGCGGTATTATAATAATATTTGTAGATTTAGCTTTATATATTAAATATATAAATTTAGTAGCTTCTTGCTCCTTAGTTTACATTTAACTATTAATTATCTTTTTTAAATATATTTAACTCTATTTAAGAAAATACTATTTTACTTTAACTACGTTGATATCTACCTACCTATTCCGAAGTGTATACTGTTTTCTAAAACCTTGTGTTTTAATAATATGCAAGTGAGTATGTAATATAAGTTGATGTAGTGTAGCTTTATAAGCTAAGAATCCGAGGTTTCGTAACAACCTTTCGAGCTCGGGTGACGCAGTGGTTAGCGTGTTGCTCTTATACTGGTGTTTTACGATACTTGTTATGCAAAGGTCGCGGGTTCAAGTCCCGCCTCGAGCAGCTTTTTTTTAGGTTTCTGTTTTGGACGTCCAAGTGCTCCCGGATATAAAATCCCATCTAGTTTATCGGTTCCCGTCCAGCGAGCGCTAATGCAGTCGGTTGAGCGATCAAAGGTAGGATGATTTTGATATTCGTTAGAGTATGACATGTTGTTCTTGTTGTTTCCTTTTGGTTTCTGAGTATCTTTTCTTGCTAGCCTCTTACGCGACGTGGACGACGTGTCGAGGCTCGCTGTTAATGCCGACTCCAAGTATGACATTTGCATTACAGAGACAGGCTTAGGTAGAGTACGAATACTAATTGTAATCCTGAATGAGATACTGATATTCCTAAGTGGTGATACTGTGACCCTATGCCACTTCAATCGCTGCTTTCTTTCCCAAGTCACCACTACACACACGCAGAAAGAAATTGAAAAAGAGAGAGGCCAGGTAGAAGAGGGCATTGTGATATACATAACTCCCCTATCCCTTGAATGAGACGATCTTTGTCTTTGCGCATACCGCCTTAGCCAATGTTTGAATCGACCCGCTTGACAGAAGCTCCAGCACCTGAAGATTCGCTTCAAACTCACGGGTGATGAAGTTGCGGATCTCGATAGCCACCAAAGAATCGAGGGGATAGTTTGAGAGAGATCGTGTGAGATCCATGTCCTCCGCGTCAAGCATCAACACGGATGAAATCTTCTCTGCCAATCCTTTGCACACAACGTCTTCGGCTTCGGTGGGTGACCTGGCACCCTGCAAAGCTGCGTTGAACGACACAACCGTGTTCAATGATGCGTTCTTTGCTGCTTCATCTCCTGCTGCTATGCGCATAGCCTTGAATTTCGCATCTTCGGTCCAGAAAGGTCGCAGTGTAGAGGTAATACGCATACCGGTAATTGTATGGTTGTTGCAGGCCGACGTCAGCTTTCCACTAATGGCGGCATGCAACAGGGCGAGAACCTCTGCCTCGCATATTGTATGGCTCCCAAGATTTCGGGCTACCTCAGCAGCCTTCTCAAGGTCTTCAGCTAGATAGCCGGAGTCGGAAACAGCGGTGAGGTCAAGGGATGACGCGGGAAGACCATGGGCAAGCCGGTATTGGACCAAAGCATTCAGAAAGCAGTTTGCGGCACTGTATGCCGCTTGCCCACGTTTCCCACGGCACCGGCTGCGGAAGAAATAGCCACGAAGAAATCGAGTGGCGAGGATAACAACGCATGGTGAAAGTTCCAACCATCTTGAACCTTACCCTCAATGACTTCAGTATAGTCAGACCATGTCATTTTCTGGAAAAGAACGTCCTGCAGAGAAATGTTAGCCATAACTATCACCAGCTGAATGCTAGGCGAAGCGTTCACTGGACTTACGCGCAACACCATCGTTCCGTGCACAACACCCCTAATAGGGGGTAGCCCCCGTAGCCCGGTTTGGATGAGCTCGTCCACTTCAGCTTTGTTGACCACATTGCAGCGACGGACATGGACGCTCACTCCCAGCACAGAGAGGTCTTCGACAAGTTCTCTGACCTTTCCGGTAATGGAACCGCTCCTCGAGACAAGAACGATGTTCTTCGCCCCCTTTCCTGCCATCCATCGCGCCATACTCCTTCCGAGACCACCGGTGCCGCCAACCAAGATATATGTTGCATCGGAATGAAGGAGGTCCTTTGACCGGCGTGCTGGCGGGGCCTGTGGCCTAGAGTCAGTACGGACGTGGTAGAAAAGAGGTGCAGTGTTGCTTCTGATAGACGTATCTTGACAAGATCAGACCCACCCAGAGGCACCACCACCTTGCCGATAGTAGAGCCGCTTTGTTGCATCTTCAATGCACCTTCGACATCTGAACTTGGAAAGACAGATAGCGGGGTTGCCGGCCGGACTTTCCCATACATGAGCAGTTGGGAAATTTCGGCAAACATGCGTTTGAGAACCTTTGGCCGTTCGGCCAGCAGAGCAAAGGTGTCAACCGAAATAAAGCTGGCGTTTTTATTGGCAGCGGAGACTTCGACTCGAGGCTTCGAGGCAGAGTCGCGCTTGCCTATGTCAACGAGCCGCCCAAACTTGCCGATAGACTCCCAGGATTCCCGCAGGCCGTCGCCGATCAATGAGTTGAGGATCACATCTACCCCCCTGCCACATGTAGCACGGCGAATAGTAGGCCCAAAAGGAGTGTCGCGACTGTACAAGACACGATCGGAAGGGAGACCGAACTCATTGACGAGTAGCTCCTTCTTCTCAGCACTCCCAACCGTTGCGAAAATCTCAGCTCCAATCATCTGAGCGAGGCAAATGGCTGCTTGACCGACAGCCCCTGCTGCTTGGTGAATGAGAACGGTTTCTCCCTCAGCCAAGCGTCCGACATCAACCAGGCTGTAGTATGCAACGCAGTATCCAAGGGGCAATGTGGCAGCTGCTTCAAAGGAGATGTGTCCTGGGACCTTGAATGCTAGACTTGCAGTTGCCCTCGTTCGTGTCGCAAAAGCGCCTTGCGTGAGCGCTGCAACGCGATCGCCAACCTTGAAAGCGCAGACACTGCTCCCAACAGCGATAACAACACCGCTTGCTTCAGCGCCCGACATGGTGATGGGAATCAGACCTTTTGCAGCCATGGCGTCCCGGAAATTCATGCCGACAGCCTTGACCTCAATCTCAATTTGATCAATTGCCAACGGTACTTCCAGTGATTGATCGTTAACAAAGTGAAGTTTATCCAAAGCACCCGGCGCAGAGATCTCCAGCCTCAAAAACCGGCCGTTGTCGCCAAAAGCGGTGGGCTCCAAGGCTCTTGGATTTGTCAAATTGTGCACTTCTTCGTCGGTTTCTCTGTCATGGGTGATACGCGGGGTGAAAAGCGCGCCTTCCCTCTCCATAAACTCCAGTTCACTCATCGACGAGGAAGCAGGTCCAAAAGCGATCTTGAAGACGCTGAAAATGATCTCTGCGGCCTTGGCTTCCAAGAGGGGCGTGGCCGCATCGAGATCTAGTGTAGCAAACCGAAGTGCAGTTTCCGAACGGATGGACCTGCTGAGGCCGGTGACCATGTTCGCCTCCGGTTCGGTGCACTTGTCATATGCTCCCTTGACTACCCATAGAATGGCTTCAACCCCGGTCAAAAGCTTTTGCAAGCCAGAGAATTGCGATGGCGAAATAGTGGCCAGGAAAGGATGATGCAGCTCATTCAGGAAAATGCAAGTCTTTCCTTCTGGATCAACTGTGTCGAGCCTACCGACTTCGGGTAACCTGCCTGTGGCTTGCTCGAGTGCGTTCGCCAACCCCAGAGCGACAAGTTGCTGAAAGTTGGAATCCTCGTGAATGATTACAATCTGGGCACCGACAGGAAGCTGATTTGTTATGTGGTCAGGCTCCAAAACTTGTTCCCATTCCAGTTTGTAGCAGAGGTCGCGAGGAGCGCTGCTTTTCTCTAGAGTATCTCCGTCCAGCACAGGAGAGACTGTTAAGCCATCAATCGAGATCATGCTTTCCAAAGAAGCCGCAGGAGCCGCAACCATGTGAACCTTGAACGGCCGATGAATGCTAGGACAAATCTCGCCCTTGCAGATGGCGCGCAGTGTATTTCCAGGCTTGTTTGCCAGTTGGGTTATGGCTGAAGAGACGGTCATATACTCAATCGAGGACGGTAGGTAGATCGTGTCAACCTGCCGGCGCCCAGCCCCGAGTATGGGCCAGTACATACCAATGAGCGACTCGAGAAATGCGGGCTGTATCACGGCTTCGGTCAGGTACCCACCCGGCATCTCTTTCCGACATCTGGAGCAACAAGATCTCCTGTTGACCGTGTATCGCATGCGCTGATATTGTCGAGACCTTGAAAGGTAGGCCCATACACAACCTCAAGCTTGTTGAGGGCCTCGTACATGTGCTGGGGATTGACTGAAGCCCATTGTGTGTTGTCGATGGTGGGTGTAACGGAATATTGGTGGTCTTCAAAGCCATTACCGGTCTGCAGGCCCTGGACCACATCATTGGCCGTAGTTTTTACCGTTGCGATCAAACCAACGCAATGCTCTACCCAACCTTGGCCAGAAGTCCATGAACAAACCCTGAACTCGTCCCATGTTTCGGACGAAACAAAGATACTCTCCTGGTGCGGACGGAGACTGATTGTAACCTCAATGTCATTGTCTGGGATCATGAGGGGCTTTGTGATGGCGACATCCCTCAGTTGAAAGCTATCGAATGAGCGGTGTTTTTTATTCGCCCTCTGGGAGGCGGCCTCAATAGCCATAGCAAGAAAGCCAGACATGGGAAACATGATCAGGGATTGAATCTTGTGATGGCGCAGCCAGGGTAGGTCGTCCAGGCGAACGATGTTGCGCCATGTGGCCTCTAGATCGCTTGAGTAGTTGGCCAAAGGTACCGATGATGTCGCTCCTTGAACCAGCCGCATTCTTGTGCATATTTGTCATACGAGACTCTTGCCAATACCTCGTAGAATGGTTCCACGGGTACCGTGGTAGATCTGTCAGCAGCGTTGGTGGTTTGGTTGGCTTAGGGAAGTTGACGGCACCAAAATCAAGGTTTGCCCCTCTGGTGAACAACTGTGCGGCAAGTTCCAGAGCGGTCTCGACGGCGTTTCGTTTCCTAAGAAGAGCAGAAGCGTAGGGAATCTTGGGTGCGCTTCCACCGGCCTCTTTGAGCACCTGCTTGATAGGTCCTTGAAGCCCGGAATGGGGGCCGAGTTCGACGAGCATGTTGACTCCGTGCTTGTGCTCGCCGACCGGTGCAAGCATACTCTGCAACGCCTCACTGAAGCGTACAGGACAAGTCAAGTTTTCAACCAGTAATTAGGCTGCAAATCGGCACCGTCGACAAGATGGCCATACAGAGAAGAGTGAAACTGCACGTCAGTTCGAGCTGGTGGTTGAAGGCTGGCGATGGAAGCACGGTAATCCTTGGCGACCAAGTTCATGTGGTGGGAATGGTAAGCGACGTCGACGACCAAACGCCTGTTGAAAAGCTGCCTCTTCTCGCACATCCTCTCCAGTTCGGCCAAGGCAGGTTCATCGCCGGAAATGGTCAAGCTGGAAGGACTGTTGTAGCAAGCAATCCTGACTTCCTTCTCTTGTAGTCTTTCAATAAGGGGTATAAATTCCTTCTTGCTTCCTCCAACAGCCATCATGCGGCCCTGAAGCTCGGGGTACTTTTTTTTGAGAATAGGAATCAGTCTGCCTCGATGGTAGGCAATTGCCATGGCAGATTCGAACTCGATAATGCCCGCAGCATATGCAGCAGCAATTTCACCACTCGAGTGGCAGTTGGCTGGAGACCCCAGCCTCGTAGCAAGTTAACGAGGGCTAATTGTACCACAGTACATGATGGCTGGCTAATATGTGCCTCAATGATCCTGCTGGTTTTGGCATCTCTGCCGAGTTCCTCTACCAGAGTAGTAATCGAGTTAGTTGGCATCCTTCCAAAGACCTGTTGGGACTTTATGTTGGTGGTCCATGCTTACCAATAAGTGACCATTCCGCCCCGAGAGCAGTTAAACAGGCGTCGGCCTGCAAAATACTCGTGGTGAATGTCGGATATTGCTCGTACAATTCCCGACCCATGGCATACCATTGAGCACCTTGACCGGTAAAGATAAAACCAAGTCTGAGAGGCTCGGTTTCTTTGCCGGTTATAACCTTTTCTCCGTTGATTGCTTCGATCAACTCAAAGGAGTTGATGGCGGAGATGGCAGCTCTCCATTGAAGGAAGGATCTCCGTTGTCCAAGCGTGTAAGCAAGATTGCTGGTCAGATCTACCTGGAAGATTTCGGGCCTCTGCTCAAGATAGACCACCATGTTTTTCATCTGCTGCGAAAGAGCCGCCTTGTCATTGGCTGTGACGACGTACAGCTTGCGGCCTGACCCTGACTTATCCGACGTCATCATGGTGTCGTCATGGGAGGGCCCGGAAGTTTTAGAACCCAAGAATGGTGCTGCGGTTAGTACAATATGGCCGTTTGTGCCACCAAACCCGAAATTGTTGACACTGATGTACTTTTTTCCGCGCGGCCACGGCCTTTGGGTCACCGGAACTTTTAGGTTCCACTCCTTCCAGGGGATCTTTGGGTTTGGCTGCTTGAAATCATGGTTCGGAAGGATGAAGCCACGCTCAAGCATGAAGGCTGCTTTGATGACACCGGCAATACCTGAAGACGGAGAGGCAGGCCACATTAGTCTTGAATCAGGTCGGCCAATGTTTGAGAGTAACGGAGTCATAATGACATACCGGAAGCCCCTTCCAGATGGCCAATGTTGGATTTTACAGAGCCGATCCACAGAGGGTTGCGTGGGCTTCTGTCTTGGCCCAAAACATTATGAATGGTAGTAGCCTCGATGGGATCACCGACCCTAGTGTCGGTTCCATGGGCTCGACAAAGCCGCACAAATTTGGGTCGAGGCCAGCATTGCCATAGACTTGGCGCATGAGGTCCTCTTCATGTTGAGAAGGGGTCAGTTTCTCATCTCAGTAAGATCAATTATCGTGAGTATGCTTGCTGACTGACCTTGCGCTGACCCATTTGGCATGGTGATGCCGGGCGTCTTGCCATCCTGGTTAAGGCCAGTTGCGGCAATGACTGCCCTGATGGGATCATTATCCCTTATAGCCTGGTCCACTGGCTTCAGGACAATCATGCCACAGCCCTCTCCACGGCCAAACCCCGTGCCTCGATTGTCAAAGGAAAATGAACGGCCGGTATCCGAGAGCAGTCTGCGTACGGGCTGATTAGACCATGGGGACAATGAGACGCAACCAATAAGGTGACGCTATGGTAGCAGGGGGAGCCGCGCTGGTTGTTTCCGACTCACCTGCAAGTCGAAAAGGAGACCCAGAACTCGGGAAGCATGTTGAGGTGACAGCCTCCGACCAAAGCGGAGCTTGATTCACCGGTTCGCAAGCTCTGACAAGCCAGGTGTATGGCCACCATGCTAGAAGAACATGCTGTATCGGCCGTGAAACTGGGGCCTCGCAGGTCGAAAAAGTGCGATATGCGGTTGGACTGCATGGCATATGCACAACCTGTTTGAGCCAATGTATAAATAATGTCAGACTCGCAAAGTCTTTGATGTCTCTACCAGATGCAATTTCGATGGAGGGAACTAAAGAAGCTTACCCGTTGCCTGGTGCATAGGTATGGTATCTGAGTCTCTGAAAAGATGAGATTCGTACTCGGGAAAAGAACCGCCGACGAAAACGCCAACGTCCTTTCCGACAATGGTCTGCTTTGGAATGCCGGCATTTTCGAGTGCTTCAAAGGTACATTCGAGAAGCAGACGCTGCTGGGGATCCATGGAAATGGCCTCCTTTTCAGTCAGACCAAAAAAAGGGGCATCAAAGGCAGCCAGGTTGACATTCAAGAAGTTGCCGCCGACGGGATTCAGGGTGCCGCCTCTGCCCTGATTGGGATGGTGGAAGCGGGCGCTGTTGAATCTCTGCGTGGGGATTTCGGACCAGCCGGACCGGGCCCTAGTGCAGAGTTCCCAGAACTCGGCCGGAGTAGAGACATTGCCGGGCATCCGACAGGCCATTCCAACAATGGCTATAGGCATATCTTGGAGATGGCGGCGGGGAGGGAGAGGGGAGCCCGAACCGGGCCCAGAGTCGGCAGTCCAGCTGCCATGGCCATTGGTGTCGATACGGAGGCCGTCAGGAGGGGCACCATTGCCATTGCCGTGGCCATTCCCTACGGCGGCCGAGCGGGCGTATTCTCCACGGTCATGGCCATTGTTGCTGATGTTGTTATGGCCGCCACCGTTACGCACGTGGAAGTAGCCGTTCCAGCTGCCACCAGAAGGACTGGCGGTTGAGCTATCCGGCGTCACAGCAATGGGCGCCATTGAGGGCCAAGGAGGTCGGGTTGACTTGTCTGTGTCAGGGCTTTTGGCTATCTGAGGAGGGTAGTAATTTGTCGTTTGTTGTGATGGGTATATAGAAGGGCATTACAACGGTAAGAAGTGGGCAAGACAATGGAGCGGAGGAGCTGGACTCTTATCTGGCGGCAGCTGGGGCAACTTGGGTGGTGATGACGCGGGCGGTGCAATATTGGATCGGGATCACAGGCCCAATCTGGCAGGAAGACGATATGGGAGACCAGACCGGTCCCCCGGTGACTCTCCTGGGTTGACGAGCGGAGGCTGTCGACCGAGTCCCAAACTTGAGGTAGATCTCCGGAGAAGCGGGCTGCTGCGAGGGAGCTGCGATAGGACGGCCATGGGCGAAAGGAGCTTTGAAGAAACCAGGCTGGGTGCCAATGGCCGGGGGAACGAGGGCCGATCCAACGTGCTGTTCACATATTCACAATCAAAGTGAATCTGTATCTCCATCCCAAGCCATCCATATCTTCAACGAGGTAGTCCAGACTCCAGCGCCGGCAAGGTAACATACCCGGGCCCGTGTGCAGCGGCTAATCTCGCAGAGCGTCGTCCATGTGGAGATCACCAAAGGCAAGGAAGTCGAGGTGATGATTGTCCGGCGAGAGGTTGGATTGGAGGGTAACGTGGATGGCATCTTTGGTGGCATGTCGCAGCGAAGGCTCATGCAACTTTTTGTCCAATTTTGCTCCCGGACGACATGATGCAAAACTGCAGTGGACCGGGTCAAGTCACGTTACTTGACATGCGCGGCTTGAGGGACGAACGGAAGGTGCCTCTCTGAGGTAATTACAACCTCTATGGTGGATGTCCGGGCTGATGCTGGATGTTGACAAACACGGAAGTGACGAGTGACTGAACATTGTCCAAAGTTGAAAATGGAAGGCATTGTCGTTGAAGCAGCTCCTTATCGATAACATTTAACCGCTCTCGGTGATTGGTGGCTAGCAGATCTCGGTACTTGTCACGGCATTCATGGATTGAAACGAAAAGCAGCAAACAACGGCACATAAGTGCTAAGAGACAAGGTTTCGATACATTTAATCAAGAGTTCTGCTGTACTGACCTGCACAGCCTGGGCGTAGAAATACTTGTTGGTCAAACTTGCCAGGTACAGCTCCCCCATTCCCAAACACTCTGAATTGCTTGCCCTGGGCGGCTCAAGTTAAACCAAAGGTTGCAGTTTCTGCCATCTACCAATCAACACCTCCAAATCAACCAACTTGTCACCATCACCACCTCCAATCATCTATCTGCAGCTCTCGCCAAACTTGGAACCCATCATGCTTTATCCTGTTTCCATCTCATGAAGCTCAATCAACCTCAATCACTCCCTCCACGCAACCCCCAACCTAAGGGCAATCAATCGCTCACTCAATGCCCGATAGTATCATCCTAATTAACCATATATCACAACATGCTTCCATCTACCAACATCGCGGCGACGCGGCTTCCTTGTCCCCGATGCCCTAGAATCTGTATTCTCTAATCGGTCAAGATCAAGGTCAGGCAAGGTCTTCAGGATTCGCTGCCGCATATCCCCCGGACGCTCAGCGACCATGGCTATCTAACATACTCCCTTTTCTCCGGCACCAAGCTGGGGGGGGGGTGTCCACGAGGTCATACATGAGCACGGGACACACCTAGAACTACACCATGTAGCTTTATGTGATATCTCCTGGTTGCTATGTACAGGTCTAGGTCCAGGTGGTGCGGTATATCTGATTCCTTCTCACCTTTACGCCTTTCCTCTCCCCATCCCGCCCCTTCTCTAGACTGTCTGAGTGATTGATTTCCACGCCCACTGCGACAAGAACACAACCATATATCTATCGCGGTGAGGTTTCTCTGTCTTCCCGGAGCCTATGGCAGCTCTGATGTAAGTACACGGCCATCCTTCTTCAACGAACCGCCTTGCTAAGCAGACATAATTCATGTCAGAAGTTCCAGGTTCAGCTAGGTATGAAGGGCGCCAAACAGAGAGAAGCCTTCCCTGCAAAGGATATCGAGTCTGACAACACCCCAAACTAGCACCCATTGTCAAGGAATTGACTGAGGATGGAACGGCCACCTTCCACTTCATTCACGGCCCCTGCAAAGCCGTACCGCCCGAGGGCTTCGAGGAGTACTTTGGAAAGCCTCCTTATTACCGCTTCATCGAGCCCGACCAGGATGTCGAAAAGACCCAAGACGATGACGTCCTGGCCAGAATCAGGGACTTTCCCGACTGTGAGAGCCCAGAGGGCACCATGCGAGACTTGATGCGCGAGGGTGTCGCCACCTCACATCGCAGCACTGACAATGCACTCAAATACCTGATCAAAATCATGGACGAGCGCGGCCCGTTTGATGCCATCATTGGCTATTCCGAAGGCGCCACTGTTGCTGCTACGCTTCTGCTTCACGAGCAGAGGCGCTTCAAGAAAAAGGGCATCAAGCCCATGTTCAAATATGCCATCTTTTTCGCTGGCTGGCCCCCCGTCGACCCAGACACCCACCACATGATTCTTAGCGACGAGTCCGATGGCATGATCGAAATCCCCACATGTCACATTAGTGAGTAAAAGTGCCTACCAGAATGCTTATCCATGGATAACTTGGCTGACAGCATCTGCACTCTAGTCGGCTCCTTGGACCCTTACGTCCACGGGTCTCTGGCCCTTTACGACGTCTGCGATCCTAATACTGCCTATCTCTTTGATCACGCCAAAGGACATACGTTGCCCCGGGACAAGGAAACTGTAAAGGAGCTGGCCGATGTGGTACGGGATGCTGCCTGCCTCTATGAAATCCACGCCTAAATGGCGTCTATATCAAAGGACAGCAGTTCGCTCACAGATTGTAAACTGAAAACCAACCACTAACCACGAGTTTGTAACAGAAGTACTCCCCAACCGAAGCAATTAAGCGAACCAAGTGCATAATCAGCATGGATCTATACTAGGTACTGTCAAAGACCGGGCAACCGGCTTGAAGCCTAGCGAAGCAAGGCATCATGTAGCAGCATAGGGGACTGAGTGGCTTTCAGTCGCGGCACAATCTCGGAATCTACCGGTGTTCTCCCGGGCGCTCTGATTGCAGGCGACCCGACTGTGAGCAGCTTACGACGACGCTGGCACGCACACTTTGCGGTTACACAGTCAAGGAGCATGGTGTTTAATCGAATATTAGGATCCGCTCGAAACTACACGGTCGCAGCTTTAACTGCGCAAGAAATCAAACGACTAGATCGATGTCGGCGACCAATGACAGCCCCAAGCAGTGAAATCACATGGAGAAAAGCGAGGTAAGAATCTCAGCAACATCCAAGTGGGAACGGAACCTAGAACTTCCCTTTGGAGATAACGTTCCTGTGCCTGTATACAACCGGGCAGAAGGGCCCAGGGTCCCTACTACCCTGGCCACCCCATTCACCCCATCTACCGATAGGTGAACAAGAGCATGAAACCGCAATGCTATAGGCCAATTGAGGCTAAATTGTCCCATGAAGAACGATAGCGGCACATCCTCGCTTGATATCGGGCAAGATGCTTTGAGACGGGATCAAATGGTGACACGGCAAGGCCTAGGTACCCGTCACCGTGGATGCGACAGTTCCATCGAATTTGGAACCAGTCACTGCCTTACTCTATACCTACTGTCGCGACATTACCACAGCTCGATTGTAGCGTTGTCGGTCCATCATCCGAGACCGATGCAACTCTCCAGGATATCCAGATGTGTTGCAAGATGAGCATCAAAGTATCTCCATTTCCGAGCCCGCTTCTTTTCGACTATCCCGCGCAGAAGCCCTTCTAGACAGGCTTTCAGCGGCCAATCACAAAGGACTCGGGATTTGGATCCGTTTCAACGTGTTTTTGGATCCTCGTGGGGTTCTGGGTGCGCCCATTTCCTTTCTTCATTCCACAGCTTGGCTAGAGCACCCAACACGTACCCCAGCCAAGGCGACTTTATTTTCTCCGTTACCGTTGAGAAGAAGAAAACTTGGCTACAGTCGCATTGTGCCATTTGAAGATAAGCTACACCATCCATCCTTTGGTTCCCCTCCATATGCGAGCACCAGGCACACGATATATTATCCATATACTGTCATGCCAGATTCTATATTAATGTCGTAGTAGTTTGTTGAAGCAAGGACACCTTTGTTTTGCTATCCCCACGCTATGTTCGATGTATGTTGTTCACCGCGTCTGTGGAAGGTCTCCTACGACCCGATCCCTCCTACTTTCAAACTCCCCTTGAGCACATTCCTTTGCACATTTCGTTGCGCAGTAGCTGGGTTGCAATCATGATCAACATTAGATTTGGCTTGAGAGAGAGGCTCTATCTCCTCCTCTTCTGTCTCACATTCAACTCTTTCTCCAGTTTTTTTGAATTTTTTTTGACAATCTCTACGCACATGTATTGAGTGAGGAGATACCCGCCTCAACACACCCTTTTTGTTCTGCTAGCCACTGCCATGAGACCGCCTACGTACACTGCATAAATTTCAAGAAGACCTTAGTGACGGGGAGTCAGAGAGATGGCTGAGGAAAAGTTTGCGTCTGGCGGCGAGCATCCCATCCCCGAGCCGCCAGTTCCACCACCGGATCCACCATCTCCAGCGGACAAAGCGGGAAAAAACCCCCTTCTACTCAAGCCCGAATACAAGACAGCTGTCAAAGACTTCGTTGTGAGTGTGCTGCTACAGAGCTGCTCGAAGATCCAATTTCTCATACTCCAGGCAGCGCATATTCTCCTTTTCGACATGGCTTGACAGAGTACTCATCAGCGCAGCTGTTGTGACCTCTATAGGTGCTGGTATTACTATGCCCGTCATGAACATGATATTTGGTATGTATCACTCAATTTTCATCTCACCGTCCACAACCAAGTCGTGATACCTGCGAACTAACTTGCAAATAGGCAAAATGGTAGGATCATTCACAGGATTTGATTTTACGGTGCCGATGCTTCAACAACATATGAGCTCTTCAAAAAGGCCATAAGTACCTGCGCGTAAGTATCGTACCAAGTCTAACAGGAGCGAGTCAGAATGTTGCTCACTGAAGTGTTCGCAGTCTATATCTTCTTTGCCTTTTCTTCATTAGGCTTGTACTTGATTATGTTGCCTACGTAAGTGCCTGACAGTATGTTCTCCGTATTCTCGCGGCGGTACACGCATTGATTACTGGTCATGTCGATTTTAGGTCGGCTTTCGCATGTCAAGCTTGAGAATCTCAGCTGCTATCCGACTGGAATACTTGAAGTGTTTGTTTGGGCAGCCAGTCTCCACGCTAGACGTCCTCCCCCCCGGCCAAACAGCCGCCATCATCACTATCACAGCTAGTGTACTTCAAACGGGTAGTATTTCCGAGAAACTTTCAGCCTTTCTCCAATCCATATCCACTGTAATAGCTGCATTTGGGATTGCCATCACATACAGTTGGAGCTTGACCTTAGTCACGAGCAGTGGTCTTGTGTTAATCATGGTGGTCTATGCTGCAACTACCCCTTTTCTCGTCAAACGCCTGAATGACGTACAGTATGCCGATATCCAGGCGTCCACAGTCGCGAACGAGATATTAAGCTCTATGAGAATGATTGCAGCCTGTGGTGCTCAGGGGAAGATGGCTAAAAGATATGTCAAATGGGTGGACGAATCTCGCCATCGGGGTTTGAAGATGTCTCCCATCATCGCACTGCAGCAAGCGCTAGGTAAGCGTTTTCCTTCTTTTTCCTACCGGCAATGCACCTATGTACACTCCAGCGGCCCTTCCCAAACCATCTGACTGACGTCTCTCCAACAGTGCAGTTTTCAATATATGCGTGAGTTACATACCGCCCTTGTTGTCATGACAAGAAGATTGAATGCTCACACTTGCCAGGACTTTTGCCCTATCATTCTGGTACTCACTCAAAATGTACTACGAGCTTCGCTTTAACAGCGCAGAGACCTTGATTGTGTGCGTACCTGCAATACTTGCTGTCCATTGCTACCTAAATACGGGACTGGATGACTGACTGATATTGTGTCAAGCGTCCTGATGTCTATCATGCTCATGACCACCTCTATAGGTGGCATTACCTCGCCCCTATCCGCAGCTGCTCAGGCAGCTGGCGCGGCTACCGTCTTCTATACCATCATTGACGCACCAAGACCGGACAAAACAGGTCTTAAGGAACCAGACGTGTCTGCAACCAAAGATCTTGTATTTCAAGACGTCAACTTCGCGTATCCCACCAGACCAGACCTTGTGATACTGAATAAACTCAGTATCCGATTCCCTGCTGGAATAACCACCGCAATCGTTGGGCCGTCGGGGTCAGGCAAAAGCACTGTCGCGGCGCTATTGTTGCGATTCTATGAGATCGAGTCTCTCGAGAGCAATGATATGGTAGGTTACATCAGACTTGCATTGCCCCAGAACTGAGAATAAAAACGGGAATACTTTGCTAACAAGAGAGCGGAAACAAAGAGCCTGTTGTGGCGTACATGTAATGGCCTAATCGAAGTTGGGGGTCGGCCCCTGAGAGAGATCGACCTTAAATGGTGGCGGACTCAAATCGGCCTCGTGCAACAAGAACCGTTTCTGTTCAACAGTAGCATTTACCAGAATGTTGAGTTTGGTCTTATAGGAACTGAATGGGAAAATGCCGATCTGGAGACCAAGAAAGAGCTTGTGAAACAGGCCTGCAAGGAGGCCTTTGCCGACGAGTTCATCAGCCGGTTACCAGAGGTATGTAACGTTTCAAGCTTGGAGTCGTCTGGAGAAATTAACTCCTGGTGTGTTTGTTGGTTGCTGACAGATGGATTCAGGGTTACTCTACCATTGTCGGCGATGCGGGCATCAAGCTGAGTGGCGGCCAACGTCAACGAATAGCTATTGCTCGCAGCATTGTAAAGCGTCCGAAAATTCTTATCCTAGACGAGGCGACTTCTTCTATTGATGTTCGCGGGGAAAAGGTCTGGTGGTACAGGCGGCCTTGGAAAAGGTGTCGAAAGATCGCACGACTATAGTGATTGCACACCGGCTCGGTACCGTCAAGAAGGCTGACAACATCATAGTTCTGCGGAAAGGTCAAGCTGTTCAGCAAGGCACGCACTCGGATCTTATGGCTGACGAGGAAGGTGCCTATTGGACACTTGCTGCCGCTCAAAAGCTTGTGATGGATTCAACAGAGCTTGATGAGCTATCGAGCGACCTTGGTGACAAGCTGGAGGTTAAGGAATGCAACACACCCGCAGCTAAATCAGGGAGTACGATGATAACAACAAGCGCCAGTGTTGATGAGAAGCTCCAAAGGACGGGCGGCATGAGAAACTACATGCTCCTCCTTTGCGAGCAGAAAAACCACTGGAAGTGGTATATCGTAATGATTCTGAGTGCAATTGGCGGCGGAGGTATGTATACGTATTTGGGCTTGACGTTTACTTCTAATTCGTGAAGGAGAACTGAGAGATGTAGCTGACAGCCTTCTTCGGGTATCACAGCCAGCCAGCCGATATCCGCCTACCTCTTTGCGACAGAGATAACATTGTTCCAATCTTGGGGTCCATGGCTCCCAGGCCTCGCCGGCTTCTGGAGTCTGATGTTTATTATGCTTGCCATCTTGGTTGCAATCTCCTACTTTGCATTAGGATGGTCATCTTCCACAATACCGTAGCGGGAAAACCTGCCAGTTAACAGGCCTTCTAAGCCTTAATAAGGCATAGAAGTATTATTGATGTAATAAGCGATATTGAGTTAACAAGGCATATTAGATCTCTAAGCCTTATTAGCTAAGGGAAGAAGCTAATTAGTCCATTCGATTTCATCTCATGTACGCTATAGATAATCGCTAAAAGTCTTGATTACAGTACACAATCTTAATAATCTATCGCAGAGTGCACGGGCCTTTTCACAATAACTATTAAAATCGCTCGCTAAACGTATAAGTCTAATGATTAATTTAATGGTCATTATAAAAAGGCCCGTCTATATTCTACTCTACGATAGATCCCTTCACTAAGATATACGTTGCAATCAAGACTTTTAGCGATTATGTAAAACGCTATATATTAGGGCAAATTTTATTTAAGGGCAAAATAAATAAATTATATATAATATCGCGAAATACTTTAATATAGAATAATAGTACGTACAATACAATATATTAACGTAGTATATATAAAGTAACTAAAATTGACGATCCGTTTTTTTCAAATTTTATTTTTATTTTTCTAAGGTTATAAGGTTAATAATCGGGAATATCCTATCTATCGCTATACTTTATATCGTTATAACGAAATACTATTAGTTTTAATACTCCCTCTATAATTTTCAACGTAATTAATAATAATATTTAAATATAATTATTCTTATTCTTAATTTTCTTTCTAGATATATTCGAATATAATCGATGATAAGTTAGTAATATATTGTTTATAAGTTGTATTGTAATTATTACTACTAGTGGTAATTAGCGTTAAAGTAAGTAATTTATTTAGTAATAAATTTAGACGGATTAGTTAAATTATTGGTTATAGAATTATCCGTATTATAAATACATTCGCAAAACTAATTCTTAAATTCGGGAAATCCCCTACAACTACGACCGTAATAATTATTCCTACGTATAAAATTAAAATTAATACCGCTACTAGCGTTATTAAGAGTAGGCGTACTAATTATATTGCTAGGGGTAGATATAGAATTATAATAGGTTTAAATTTAGGACTATATAAATATACGGCCTGGGGTAGTAATATTGGGAGTAATTACTATAGTACAAAAGATTGAACGCATCGATATATAGCCGAAGGGGGTCGATACCGAAGCTAAACGGGCTATTAATACGATTGTTGCGGCCGCGAATAAAGGCTTCTTATAAATAATTTACTTTACCGATATAGAAGTCGAAATATTAATTCTAATTATTATTATAATTAACGGTAAAACGGGGCTAATAGGTTGGGCGGGAAATAAAGGCGAAGTGGGTAGCGGGTTTAATAGAGAAGACTACTATTCTTTAGCTTTTATAGCTTCTTCTTATTATTTTTTAAAACGTATAGTTTCTATTTCCTCTTACTCCCTCTACTTTTAGAGACGGGCAACCTCGGCTTCTTTATCCTCCTTTTACTTCTTAAAGCGGGTAGCTTCAGCCTTCTCCTCTTATTACTTTTTAAAGCGGGTAGCTTTAGCGGCCTCCTCCTCCTCCTTCTACTTCTTAAAGCGGGCAGCTTCAACGGCCTCCTCCTCCTCCTTCTACTTTTTAAGGCGGGCAGCCTCGGCCTCCTCCTCTTATTACTTTTTGAAGCGGGCAACTTCAACGGCCTCCTTCTCCTCCTTCTATTTTTTAAGGCGGGCAGCTTTAGCGGCTTCAACGGCTTTAGTAGTTTTAGTAGCTTTTTTTTATTACTTCTTCAAACGGGTAGTTTTAATAACCTCCTTTTATTATTTTTTAAAAAGGGTTTTCTTATAAGCTTCCGCTTACGTTTTAATAATAGTTTAACGCTAAGTTTCCTTCTCTATATCCTTTTTCTACTTTTTAATATGAATAGTATTTTCTAATTTACTAGATGCGTCGGTACGAATAGCTGCCTCTTCTAGCTCCCTACAATATTGGGCCTTCAAAGCCTCTTCGTATACCTTTTTTTGGCGAGTAGTTTCGGCATGCCGATTAACTTCATCTATATCGATATCGGGATCGGATTCGTCCCTAGTATTTATATCGACGACGACTTCGGGAATAGTATAATTAGCTTTATATAATTCGTTTAATTCCTTTATTTTTATATTGTTGTTATTTTGAAGGCTAAAAGCCTTTACCTCGCTGGCGATCTTTTCTATATTAATAGCCTTTATTTTATTAAAGTTATTAACCTCTTTAAATATATTATTTACTAACTTTTATAAATTTTCGAATACTAAATACTATATATACGATAATAAATCGAA
This sequence comes from Copromyces sp. CBS 386.78, assembly GCA_030685235.1. Lineage (NCBI taxonomy): Eukaryota > Fungi > Ascomycota > Sordariomycetes > Sordariales > Sordariaceae > Copromyces > Copromyces sp. CBS 386.78. The sequence goes on from MU839285.1 coordinate 32,052, forward strand.
ATATAACGCTTTGAAGTTATATGATTTTTTAAAGTTATTTTAATTGTTAAAGAGCCTTTTATTAATATTATTTAGTAATTAATCTTTAAGTTCGTTTATTAGCGAATAAGTATAATTATTATAATCGTTTTTCGGTAGTTTAATAAGGGTAAGTAGTCGAGGTTGGCCGGCTAACTATTGTATATAATAGATAATTTTATAAATATTATTAATAAATTTTTAATAGTTATAAATATTTGGCTAATTATTTTTAAGCTAATTATTGAATTCTACCCGCTATTTGTTAGATAATGCTACTATTATATTATTTATTTACGTATAGAAATACCCTAGATCCCGCTGCAATTAGATTTTATAATTAAATAATTCGGTAATTTCGAATTTTAATTTATTAATACCCTAGAAATCTTTTTTGGTTAGGAAAAGTTTGGCGGGAGGTTTAGTGGTAGAAGGTTTGGTATACGAAGGAAGAGGAATTTTTGAAACTTTTTTTTCGGTTATCGGCTTTAATTTAATAATAGGTTTGATTTAAGGGACGGGAAACGGTAGTATAAATATTTCGGTATTTATTTCGATATTGAAATTATAATGTAAATTATATATTATATTTTCGAATAAAGCGATACGACCTTGTATTTTAAGTATATAATTGGCTATTTCGGTCTTCCGTTCATCTACACTTTGACCGGGCTTAGGTCGGATCTTTTCTAAAATTTTAGTAAATTCTTTCGCCTATTCGTTAATTAATTTAAACTATTTATAATCTTTATTACTAATAGGAATCGGTAATATTGGTATATAAGTTTCAATTGTTTTAAGTATTTTACTAGTATTATCGGTTAGGAATAATAATTTCCTTTTTAATACCGAAGGAAATATAAATTCTACGGTAGAATTTAAGCTAAGGGTAATAAATAAATTAATATCATTATTACTTCCTTAGATATGGCCTTAATTAGTACGCTCCCTTTCGTAACAGTCCTTATTAGATACTAATGATAGATTACTATTATTAGAAAGCGACGGAGGCGGGGAGTTTATAATATTATATTTTTCCTAATATTCGGTCGGGTTGAAGGGGATAGCGATACCCTATATAAAAGCTGGCTTATTCTAAATAAATAAGCCGAATTCGATATCCTTCAAATTTATATAGGCGGTAAACTTATTATATTTATTATTATATTGCTTATAGGTAGTTTCGTTAATTAGTTAATTACTATTATTATAAATCTAGTATAGTTAACGACCCTTCTTATTTACTATAGTACGTTCGTCTATATAGACCTTAATTATTTCGTATAGTATAGTAATATAAATAAATTTGAAATAGTATAAATAAAGCTTTTTATTCTTTTTTTCGATAACGAAATTTTCTTTTTAATTTAGAATAGGGGCGATATATTCGAAGAAAATATTATATAATATCCCGTCAAACCTACTATAAATTTACTTTTTAATATATTCGATATTAATTTTAAAAAATTTAGGGGCGTCTTTATCGATTTTACTGTCTCCCTTTAAGACTTTTAATAAAGTATATTACTTATAAAAGCGGAAGTCTATTAAATAATCTCTAACCCAAATTATAATAAATTTAATTATCCTATTATATAAGAATTTATATTTATAGTATTTAAATTACTCGTTAATATATTTATATATTTTAAAAAAAGTAAATATAAAAGTATCGACGTTTAAATAGAAATTATAAACTATGGACGGTAATAAATTATTATAATAATATATATATTATATTTTACGCTATATAATATCGATTATATTCTTTATTTAGTCCTATTCTTCGTCGTTTAATTTATTAAAATTTAATTTCTAATCGTAATTAAACCGATAAAAATTATTAACCATTTTAGTCATATTCGCGCAATTGAGTAGTAGGAATTGGGAGGGGTAGATCTAATCTATAGTCTTAATTAATCGAGTATATTAGTAAATTGTATATTTAGAAATAGGAAATATATAGGATAATTTTACTTCGCCTTTACCTTCTCCTTCTTACTTTTTATAATAGATCTTCTCTTACTAGTAGTATAACAGGCGGGCGGAAGTAGGGGATTTTACGGTATTACCAGTTAAAATTCGCGTAATTTTAACGTAGGCGTGGGCGCGGACGCCGCCGGGGATGCTTCTATTTGCCGTTACGCCTATGCCTATTATATAAAAGGGTATATATCGAACTTTCGAACCTACGAAGAAAAAATATTATATTAGTATATTTAATAGATAATTGTATGCTGTAAATATTCTAAGACTTATATTACAACGACGAAATTTATATTTTCTACTAGTAATGCTACTTACTATCTGCGATAGTTAAGGAGGAATATTATTACCCTTATTATTATTATTATTACTATTCTCGGGTATAATTAAGAGGGGTACGCGTGTACTTTATATATTTAATCGCCTATTTACTAACTTACTTACTTACTACTTTATATATTTATAAAAGGGGGTTAATAAAGCGAACCCGATTAGTATATTAAGGAGAGGAGAGGGTTTAGCTAGGTTTATATATAGTATTTATATAGGACGAGCTAGTTTAATAGGGTTCGAAATCGATCTCTAATTGTAATAAATAATTATTATAGTAAATAATAAAGGTAATGCGTAAATAGCAAAGCGGCGCGTGAATAGTAGAGGGGTATAATAAATGGACTATAAAGTAAAAAGTAAAGTTCGGACGACGCGGCCTCCCTTCTATTAATATTGCTTATACTCTTAGTTTTTAGATATTACGAAATCGATAAATCCTAATATTAACTACTTCCTTTAGTTAAATAATAAATATCGCTATTTCGTTATTATTAAAGTAAATACGTAATTAGGAATAATACCGACCGTATTTAAAATACCGCGTAAACTGAGACCGCCGGGTAAAAAGTAAACTAAGAATATATAGGCTAGACTACGCTAAAATTAATTAGAATAAAATAATAACGACTACAATAATAATAGCCTTACTAATAGCAATCTAAATATTAATATAAGTAATCCCGCCAATAATAATATTCCTATTACCGGTAATAGTAACGGTAATATCTAGATAATTAATTGCGATAGCGAACGCGATTACGAATGCGAAGACGTTAATCGAAGTATATTAATATTTAATATCGACGAAATTCGAATATTATTTAAGGGCGGAATTAATAATAACAATAATAATTTTAATTCCTCGACCGCACTACTATCCTTAGAAGGTAGCGAACTTAATAAAGATAATTATAAGCGATAAATCTTAAATAGAAATATATATAAATTACTAACTTATTATAGCCAATTATTAATATTAATAACCTTTAAAATGGCGACTTCGAAAATACTTTAGCGGAGGCTATTCGTATTAGCGTACTACTAGAAGATATAATAAGCGCTAGCAATTATAAAAATTGTATTTAAATCGCTCCTTTTAAAAAATATAAACCGTTTAATAAAATTAATCCGGATATTTTAAATAACGAAGAGGTCGAATAGGGCTTAAATCCCTTATATCTTCTTAATAAAAACAATATATCGATATTCCTCAGCGCATAATAGAATAAATAAATCTAAATATCCCCTCTAACTATAGCGTTAACAATATATACCAATTTAACGGGGTTAAATCACCAAGATTATAACGTATTATAGGAAATCTTTATAATAATCCGAAACAATTCTAAGCCCGGTAAAATACTATTAATAGTTCTAGCTTTACCTAAGCAATTAATAATATTGACTAAGAATATACGAAATCGAATACTAATAATAAATATACGGGTAGCGGAAATTCCGTTAAACGTTATAAAAATACTAACTCTACCGGCTAATATTAAAGGAATAGAATATTATAAAATTAAAGTATTACAAGTACGTAAAGAGTTAAATAAGGCTATTAAACTTATACGACGAATAAAAATCCGAGGTAAAAAGTATAAGGGAAACGATATTAAAGAAGACCGGGCCCTATAAAAAATATCGGATTAAGCTTATATAAGGGTAGAAAAGTTCAAGTAATTAACGAATATCGATACGTAATTTTAAAAGCAAGAGCGGGATATAGCGTTAGTAGCAAATAATATACCCGAGCGGAATCCTACAGGGCTAAATATCGATCTAGAAATATTATAATTCCCGCTATTATTATTAATATTTATTAGAAAAATAACATTTTTCAACCCACCTACCGTATTTAGGAATATAATACTATCCGATATAGGGAAAAGGGTATACTCTAGCCCTAATTATTTTGTCGATATACTATTTAAACTATTCGAATTGTATTTATAGCTATCGTCGGTTCGTACTATTTTTAGTCAATTTACGTATATTATATTCGAAAGCGATATTAAAAGTCTACTTATTTTCCTTAGCGACTGGATTTATTACCGCTATATAAATAATACGGGCACTTACCCTCTATCCTATAATAATATTCTAAACGAAGAAATATTATAAAAGGGCTATTTTAATTGTATATATAGCGTCGGGTTTAACTATTATAAAAGGCTATATACGACTATTAAAGACTAATTGTATTTATAGGTTTAAGAAGTATACCAATAAGGAACTACCGTACTTAAAGATATTATATTCGTACTAATATACAATATTCGGGAATTAGTTTTAATATCTATATTAACCTATATACTAGAAACAAAAGTATATATATAAATAATTATATATATTAACTAGTATTTTGGCGAAGAATAGAATAATTTAAATATTATTCCTATTATTATAATACTATAAATTAGCGGCAGCGGCAATTAAAGGAGGCCGAAAAAGATACTAATACCCTTTCCCAAGTATATTACGCCTATATTTAAAGAAATATAAGATAAAGAATATATATACTATATAGTTCGCTATATAGTTAAAATCTCATTAATAAATAACGTATATCGCATTATACCGATATACTATATTTACCCTTTACGAGTAGAGCTAGAATTCGAAGAATAGGGTCGAAATAAGTTTTATAATAACTAGGACCAAAACCAGGAGGGTAATAATATACGCGTTATTTTATTCCCGTATTTCGATTTTATTAATAAATTTAGTATATTCTACAATTCGTATTATACTTTAATAGGGTTTTATTTTACACCGGCCGGCCTATTAGCGAAAGAGCGTATACAATTTAGTAGTATCTTCCCCCTTTTACTTAGTCTATATAGATCTAAACTCGAAGATATTACTAAAGCGCTTAAAACTATAACCTAATTAGATATAAACATAGTAATAAATATATACAGGGAGAATAGACCGGAATAGGTCCGCCTATATACATTTCCGCTATATTATATCGGCAATATACTATAATAGGCCGAAAATTATAGATTTAAAGGACTTCGTACTACTAAATTCTGCCGATGTTATTTCACATTTTCGATAAAGTATATATATAGGCTAGTCGGGGTTGACGGCGAGGATGAACGAGATCTAAATACCTAGATCAACTTCGATATTATTACTTATAGAAGGTTTTATCACCCGATTATCGAAATATAGTAATTTATAGTAATTATAGTAGAAGATATTAATTAAAGCGAAGTTAAACAGTATAACCGTTAATAAGGCATTAAAGAGCCCCACCCTATACTAATACAATTATCGCCAGCATTGAATATTATTATAAATCGTCCCCCAAACCTAAGCTATTCGGAATATAACGGCATTATTAACTTACTATATTAGCTATTAAAAATAATATTTTAAATTCAATTAAAAAGGTTCAATATATAATCCGATTATAATTATAACTATTTCTACTTAACTAGTAAAAATTATACTCGCCTATTAAATACTTACAAAATTACTCTATATTAGAATATACTAAATAGATAATTATTATTCTAAATATATTATTATAATAATTTAAATATAAATATATAACTATATAGTTTTATATTAAAGTAGAAATTGAAGGATTAGACCCAATTGAGATTATAGTTGAGACTATAGCTATAGTAACTAAAAGCACCACATTATTAATAGGATATAATATACAAAAGTAAGACCGTTAATAAATAGGTATAATATTATATTATATATAGTATTTATTTAACTAATTGCACGTATTAATACGTAAGTCGTCTAAGGGGTCGGGGTCCGTTATATTAAATATTAAATCGGCATCGGCCGCGGGTACTAATACATTACCAGCGCTACTTATTCTAGAAGTTAATATAAATAACGAAGACAACGAAGTAGAAAAGAAGAAACGGTTACAGGTATATAACATAGTCTTCCTTGGGCGGAGCTGGATATGCCCGAGGGAGGTAGTGAAACACCCATCTTCCAGAATATTTATTTGTTAAGTTTCTTAGAATCGGAATTTCTTTCTTACTAGAGGCCGTAGGACGCAGCCTCTAGCTAGAACTTTAAATCTTTTAAAAGTATTTTTATCTTTTTTTTATTCTTATTATTATTATTATTATTATTATTTTATTATTATTATTATTATTATTAGAAGTCCTCTCGAGGATGGCGCCCAATAAGGCACCGGGTATCGACTGGTTCTCAAATAAGTTTCTGAAGATATGCGAGGAACCGTTCAGGTAGGCGATAGCGGCTCTCGCCGTAGCGAGCCTCCGGCTCGGATACTTCCCCCCAACGGTTTAAGAACGCGAAAGTAATTATTCTCAAAAAACCTGAAAAAAGCGCCGAATAGCAAAAATTAGCCGGGGTATAGCGGCCTATATCGCTTCTAAACAACGTTAGAAAAATTTTCGAGGCCTTCGTAATTAAGAGGTTAATATAGGTAGCGGAAGAGTATAATTTCCTTTCGGAAGGCTAGATAGGCAACTGGGTAAGCCGTTTAACCGAATTCGCCGTCCGAGTAGTTACCAACGCGGTTTATATAATATAGAAATTTAAGGCCATAACATTTTTTATACTCTTCGATTTAAAGGGTATATTCGATAGAATTAATTATAAGTAATTCTTATATATACTATAAGAAATATAATTCCCGAAATAGATTTTTTAATAAATTAATAATTTTATTATTAGAAGAAAAGGTTCTTTTTTCTTCGACGATAAAACCTCCCAACTTTATAATATTATAATAAGTATATTATAAAGTTCCCCCCTCTTATTAATCCTTTTTATTCTCTTTATTACCCTATTATACTATAAGTTAATTACTATTTAAAATACAATTACCGTCGGCTTTACTAACGATACTAATATTATTATAGTAGTTAAAATTATTTAAGAAAATTATTAGACGTTCTAAATAATATAGGACATCTATTCGGGTTAGGTAATTAAAAGAGGAATAGAATTCGAAATAAGTAAAATAGAATTTATATATTTTATACGGACGAAGGAATTAAGAACGGAAATTCTCTAAATTAAGGGAATTATATTTAAATTAATAGAATCGATTAAATTCTTTAAAGTTTAATTAAATTAGAAATTTAATTACTAAATATATATAAAGGTAATAAAAAAAAAATAATTACGTAAATAAATATATTAATACGATTAGTAATAAAAATTTAAGGTTATTCTTTTATACGAATAAAGGAAATTTATACCAAGTATATTCGGAGTATAATCGTATATAAAATATTAGCTTTCTATTAACTGACCGAAATTTACGGTAAATTACGAAGGATAACGATTAAATTAGTTAAATACTAAATTAAATATTTAAAAATTATCGTTAGGGCGTATAAAACTATATTGGTAAAGAATTTAAAAACGGAAATTTTTTATCCGCTATTCGACTTCTATTTTAATAAGTAGGTTAGGGCCTTCGAAGAAAGGTTCGCCCGTATAAATTAAATAAAATTCGTCCGAAGGATTATAATTTAAATAATTAATTATATTTAAATAAAGAGAATAAAAAATCGGTTACCCGCTAATAAATTAAAAAGCAGTATTACTAAAGCTAAATAAATTAAAGAATAGGTATTGACGGAAATTCTTTTAATAATTATAGTAAGTCCGCCCCTAATAACGGGGGCGTAGCCGCTCCCGTTGTAAATATTAGAATTAACTATTACGGATTATAAAGGGTAATTAGAAGAAATAATAATAAGAAAATAAATATTATATTATAATTACTAATTAACGGCGGCAATAACCAAATTAAGCCGACGGTACAAATTTACTATTACCGACTTTAATCCAAAATTTAACAATAATATTATAAAATAATATATAATTAGTACGAAACAAAAAAAAAGGAAGCCTAATAACTAGAGGACGATAATAAATAGTATTTATTATTTAAAACGAAGAATTCCCTTCTTATTTAAGTAAGGACGGAAATTATAAATTTCTAATCCTTCTTCTTCCGGAAGAAAGTTCCGGATATTATAATATTAATCTATTTTTATAGTACGGGTAAAAAAATTTTTATATATATTATTTTAAATTATTTACAGATAGTCGATTATTAAATAATAATAGCCAATTAGCTATAAATGAAAGAAGAATTCTAAATTTATTTAGACGACGGAACCCGAATTAAGAAAATCCTTTTATAAATATTATAATTTAATAAACTAAACGAATACCGTTTAATAATCGAATTAGAAAGAGAGTAGTACAATAAATTTGCGCGGTATTTATAAATACGTTTAATTATAATACTAAAATAAAAAAATATAGGAGAAATAGGAAGAGGAGGAACTAAATTGCACTAATTATAATAATTATTTAATTACGAAGGTAGTACCGAAATAATTAATTAATATTCTTCGTAGGCGAAGAATTTATAAAATATATTAAATATTAACTCTTAATTCCGAATAACCTTATAGTACTATTAAACCTAATCTTCATTAACTAGAGGGGGACCGATAGGGCTATTAATTATTATTAGGGAACTAGTATTAATACTTCTTTTATTAGAATTGAAAATAGGAATAGTAGGACAATTGGCTAAAAATATTTCGTAATATCCTTTATATTAATAATTTTCGACCTTTATATTCTAATAGCGAAAAAAAATATTAAGGTCGTACGGGAGACTATCCGTAATTAAATATTTACGTACGTCCTTAAAAAAATTAATATAAGCGTTATAAAAATAATAAATTAGGGGACCAATATTATTCTAAGAGTAAAATAAAATAATAATTATAGCTTAAATAGTATTATACTTATTATAATGAGAAAGTCTTTTCGCACCGCCGCAAATGTCTTTATACACCGCTATTAAAAAAGGCTTTTGGAGGTAACTCAGCCAAACTAAGGCCGTAGTATATAAAAAGTACATCGGAAATTGCATTTATTTTCCTTCTATAATATAATATATCCGGCGTACCTAGGCGCCCTCTATAGCCCTCAATATATAATAAAAGAAGAAAAAACTATTTATTTACTTTAAATTTGTAATATTTGCATTGAGTCTTTCCTTCAAGTAGATACGTCTCCGGCAACTAGACTATAAAATAGAGTAGAAAATTATAAAAATTCTAGTACTATTTTTATACTAATAACTTCTTTTTTAATAAAGTTATACTTAGTAGTATTTTAAACGACAGTATATAAAGATATTTACGACGGTGCGAAAAGACTTTCTTTTAATTAAAGTATTAATACGGTTATTAATAATTAATTAAACTATTAAATATTATTTATTTTAATTATTTTAAATATAATTAACGACCGCTCAAAAATAAGTATAAATTTCTTAATTTATTCGTTTAGGGCTATTATTAGTTTAAAGGTAATAAATAACATTAAAAAGCCGTTTAATATTAAAGAATTTATAAAGCTTCGCTTAAAAGTAATTCGTTTAATTAAAATTATAATCGCTAACGATAAATTTAAAAATGCCGTAATATTTAATAAAATACTATAAAAATTATTCTATATAAAATTTAATATTTATAGACGGTATTAATTTAAAGATAATATTTTTATTAAATTAATTTTTAATAATTTAAAAATAAGTATTACCGTTCGAATTTAGGAAGTTTGTAATAAAATCTATTTAAATAGTATTTAATAGGGCGGTATTAACTTTTAAATAGAGAGGCCCTAATCTTTATTTAGGCCTTAATTAGGTTAGGGTTATACGTATATATATAATTTTCGAACGGTTTATTTTAATAAGACCGTTATAATACGCCAACTTTTTGTAAAAGACTATATTAAACCTAGCTAATTAGTAAATCCCCTATTTATTAGTTTATACACATTCCCTATCTTTAAATTTAATTATTTCGAATATACCTTTTTTATTAACGTAACTTTTATTTAATTAAAATCCTTCTTTATAATTAAATTAATTATAAATATTAGAATAGGTTAGAATTGTTCGTACGTACGTAAATATTAATTATAAATATTATTAAATTGTAGTAATTTATTAACTTTCTAAAACTCTATAGGACTATGCGTATTATATATATTTTGATTATTTTTATATATGTATAACAATTTCGAAATTACCGTATAAATAATAAATTACTACGAAGTTTTACGCTAAAGCCTATAATATTAGGGCCCAAATAAGGATTGGGGCCTCTTTATTTAAAGGCTAGTACCGCCTTATTAAATACTATTTAAATTTCTCTATTAAATTATTCCGGGATTAATAATAATTATAAAAGACCCTATTTTATTTTCTCTAAATTTTTATAAAATTATAAATATAATAATTATAAAGGAATTATTGAATATAAACCCCTAGGAGTAGCTAATAAAAGTATTAAATAAATATTATTATAGTACTTTTTCTTTTTAAGTAGCCGAAAATATAAGAATTATAAATAATTTAAATAAAAATTGTATAGAAGGTATTAAATTATTAAAATTAGTCCGAAAAGTTAATAGAATTAGATTTAATATAAATAGGCGTTTTAAGGATTTAAAGGCGGCCTTAATAGTAGAACCGGTTACGGGAATTAATATTATAATTAGTAATTTATATTTTAAATTTTAAAGAAGGGTCGAAGTACTATTTATTATTCTAAATTACTATTTTAATTTACTAATATAAAGAGTTTTTAAGGGCCGTTTAATTTTAAAATTATTATAAATCCGGATTTTCAAATACTTTCGCACCTTCCTTCTTAATATAAACGATTTAAGAAGTAGAAATATAAAGCGGGCTATAAAATTTATAAACGGAATTTAATATTATTTATAAATTGTAGGATTCGAAATTCTATTCGGTAAATATATCCTATTCTTAATTAGATAAAGCGTTAGGGATTACCCCTTCTTTACTTAGCCGGTATTTAATATTAAAATTAAATTATAATAAATATTTAGCTTAACGGGCTTACCGTTTGGAAAGCCGTTATATTTTTATAAAATATTTTAAATTCTAATAGTTAATAAAAATAATAAAGGACTTATAATTATATAATTCGGCCGACTATTATTTTAAATAATTAATAATTATAAATATTTTTTTATTATAAATAGGGTAATTTTATTTTATAACGTTTAACTTCCGTAAATAATAATTAATAATAGCCCGTTTACTAAATTTATTAACTTTTTATAAAATAATTCCGCTTAATATAAAGCTATTATAATTTATTTTTAAAAATATTTTCTTATTGGGATTAAATTCCGTAAAAATTAAAGCCTTTATAAATAATATTTTAAATAATTAAAAAGTATTTTTATACTTTTTAATTTATTTAAAGGCTACTCCTTTCTTAGTAAATATTATTAATAAAGCTATAACTTTCGAGAATTAAAGTATAAATATCCTATAATAATTAATAAAATTTTTAAAATTATAAACGTTTTTTTAAAAATTAGAGGGAAACTATTCAAAAATAGCTTTAATTTTTTAAAGTCGGCTTATATTCCAATACCTATATAAATAATAAAATTGAAATATTTAACCTTTTTAATAATAAATTCGTACTTATTTAAATTTAAATAGAAACCTATATTAAAGAACTTCTTTAATATTAAACGGACTTTAATTTTATAATCCTCTTTAATATCCGAAGTATAAATAAATATATTATTTATATAAATTATATAAAATTTATCGAAATATTTATAAAGGATATAATTAATATACTATTAAAACGTTATTAGTATACCAATTAGCCCGGAAAGTACAATTAATTATTTGAATAACCTATATTATATTTAAAATACTATTTTCTATTCCTCTCTTATAATTATCCGAATTTTATAAAACGCCTATATATTATTAATTTTTATATATTATTTAATTCCCTTCAAAATATAGAACGTTTCGCTAATAAACGGTAAGGGGTAATAGTCTATTCGTATAATAGTATTTAAAGTATAATAATTATAATAGAAGCGAAGTCCGCCGCCCGGTTTTTATATGAAAAGAATTAAGGCTCCCGCTTTTAAATTATTAGTACGGATAAAACCTTTATTTAATAAATCCTTAAAAAGAATTACTATAGATTAGAAATAAACGGCGCTAAAACCGGAAACGCCGATTTTTAATTAAGAAGTATTTTAAAACGAAAACCGATAATAGTAATCGATTTAAGAAGGTTATTTACCCTTTTCGTAATATCCTACAATAACTATAGTAATAATATTAAGCCGTCGCTACCGATAATAATTAATAGAAGTGCGAGTAGGTTTGAAAATAGCGTTTACAACCCCTTCGGAAGTATTTTAAAATATAATAATTCTAATGCTGTATTTATTATAAAAATTTTAGAGAAGATAAAGGAAGATAATAAAATTATAAAAAAATTTATCGCTATAACAAATAAGACTATAGATTATAATATTGTAACGACCGACGACCGTTATTAAATTCGAAAATTCCTCTTCAAATTCGCGAAAACTTTTATAAAGAAAAGTAAATTTATAATATTTAAAGTAAATAAAGCCGCCGAAGCCTAATTTATTATTAGGAAAGACTTCGATAATTTAAAGAAATATATTTTAAAAGAATTAAAAAAAGACGTTTAAAAAGTATTAAAGAAATAGATTAATATTATTTAAAAATTACTAAATAAAATTAATACTACCCTCTATTATTCACCTACCGTTATTATTAAAAAAATTATCCCTTCTAATTATAAACGTTAATTTATTATTAAGGGGGCTTAAATTGCCGCCGAATTTACTATACGTTCGAATAATAATATAAAGTAAGCCGTTAAAAACGCTTTAAAAGAAAGCCTATATAAAATCGTCCGCGCGACTATTAAAATAATAACGAACGGATATTACGTAATTATCTTTAATAAATTAACTAAGGACTAGTACTAAAAGTATTAAATTTAAATTAAAAAAGTCTTTAGAAAAAAGGCCGTCGTATCTTTAAATATTATAGCCGTTTTAATTAAAAGAGTCCTATAGGCTAATATTAATATAAAATAATTCGAATTAGTTATATAGGAAATAAAGAATACGATAAATAATATTAATTAACGTAATTAGCAGAGAGAAGGGGAAATAAATATAAAAATAAGAAGGATTTACCGGCCGGGAAGAAGGTTAAAAGCGGAGTTAGAAATTAATACCCGGATAAGGGTTTAGAGTTCGGATATTAAAGAAGAGGGGGGCGTAGGGGTACGGGCGAATTTAAGAGATAAGGAGTTTATTATATAGACGAAGTCGACGTTATATTTAGTAGTACCGCAATTAATATAAATTACAAAGCTTAAAGGGTTAGAAATATAGCCGGGAAAATAGTCGGGAATATAACTAATAAAAGAGGACGCTATTTTAAAAATTAATTAAATAGGGAAGAAGGAAAAGTTCGAAAGATGGCGGCGGGGAGGAATTTTTATATAGAAGGAAAGGAGAGGCTTTTATATTTATATAAACTTTAGTAGAGTTATAAGAATTTGGGGGATAATAACGAAGCGGGAGTAAAGGTAAACAATAGGGAAGGGACAATTATTATAAGCGGTTTAGGAAGAAGGAGCGGTGTACGAGAATAGTATTTCGATTGTTCTAGTATTGGATCGAAGGCGGTAGAGGGGAAGTAATTTATTTGCTAAAGCGGTAGGTAAGTACCGCTATAGATAGAATTGAAATAGAGTAAGCGCAATTTATTCGCGACCGAAAGGAGCTAGCGGTTTTCATCCGACGGCGCTTATCGCCGTACAATTTCCTCTAGAGAACTAAGAGAAGTACCCTATGCCAATAAAGCGCTATAGATAAGTAGCATAGGGAATAAGACTATTATTATTATTATTATTATTATTATTATTATTATTATTATTATTATTATTATTATTATTATTATTATTATTATTATTATTATTATTATTATT